>PITA01014352.1:0-27950 GCA_004023965.1 Spilogale gracilis
AGACTAATGTTCTTTTCTAAATTGACTATTGCTTGGACTATTGCTGCCCTGAATTCCATATCTGTCATATTGTTTATGTTCATTTCCAGTAATTCTGTGGCCGAGGTTGCAGTCTCAGGGTTCTCCTTCTGTTGGGTGTTCCTTCTCCGAGTCATTGTGGCGAGGAGTGGTTGAGGGGGTGTATGACTAAATATATCAGGCACAATCTAGGTGGATTGGTCGTTGGAGGGTTTTGGAGCAACCAGAGTTCACCACTTTTTGCCGATGTTCTTTGTCTCTCGTGGCGGTCCAGAAGTGGGAAATATCACATTTCAGGCTGATTTCATGGGTGTTCACGGTGGTCTTATAGTGGTTTTTTTGCTGGAATTCAGCTCTCTTCAGGGAACTTCCCGAAATGCGGTCACCTGGCCTTCTGCCATCTTGACTCCTTTAATAACTTTCAAGTAGTTATCTCTTATAGCCTAGGATCTATGTCCAATTAAAGGTCACCAATCATTTTATACTTTTAGACCATTTGTTAGAGAATGTAATAAGGAAACATTTTTTTAGAACTCCCCTACAAGAAACAGTTAATATAATCAGATAGGTCTTGGGAAAACTAGAGAGAAATCAGAAGCACGGAAAAATAAAAAGCATCATGAAATTAAACCTGTGATCTCCCAAAATAACCAAAAATAAATACAATGATTAGGACAAAACTTTAAAGCACATTGGGTGAAGGAATGTGTGGCAGAGACTGCTGGCTGTCCGGAACCCCTTTGCGCTCACAGGTCCAGGACATGTTAATGGCTTCTTGCTGTAAGGACCCTGAACTCTGCCTAAGTGCCGTGCGCAGCCCACAGAGACACAAGGTGCCAGGGGGTCAACAATCTAGTTGCTCATCACCCCAGCCTCCTCATCATTCCAATAGAAAAACTGTAAGACACTTTCTTCACTGTTTTTCAGAGGTCCCTAAAAGGACTGAGCCCCAGCTGTTCAGGTTTCTACCTGCTTGTTTACATATTGAACAATATGTAGCAGAATTAAATTCGGTTTCCTTCTCTTCCTGGTCTTAATTCCTCATTCCCTGAAGCCACCTCCCAAAGAAACCATCTGCACTCCAATCCTTGCCTCAGTGTCTATTTCTGAGGAAACCCAAACTAAGACTAAAAAAGTTTAGATGCTCTCATATTTGACTCAAAGTGGCTTTGCAACTCCAAATGGAACAGTCTTGAGAAAACTCATAAGGAGTTTCTTCTTAACATTTGCTTAAAAATTACAGTCCACATAATTTTTCAGGTGAGTGAAGATGGAATTGATCCTAAAGCCTGTAATTTCTCATCTATGAATCTCTTCCAGCTACATCTTGCATCATATTCCTTTTCCAAGTTCAGACAGAAACTTCAAATTTCTTTCTCCAGTGGAAAGCTAAAATTACAGCTTGATGAATACAGATCAGAAACAGCTAAGGACAACGTATATGCATTTAACTCTTTTGGGAGGTCACCTAAAAGAAATAATTTCTTTAGACCTTATTTTCTAAATAAAAAAATTAATAATACATTGTTATACCAAAAAAAGTCAAGTTACAGGCATAAAGTGTAAATGAAGGTATTCATTATAGGTATTCACCCTAGTCACCTACTTCCCTTTCTAAATTCTTCTTAAAACTTTTTAAACTTTCTAGGTATTTACTGTTAGTACGATTGGGGGTGTTTCCACACTTATTTTACTACAGATATGGTTGTGACTTGCTTTTTTTTTTAAGGCAAAAGTAGTTATTCAAAAATACATATATATATGTATATATAATATAAAAATAAACCAACTACTTACAAAATTAATCCACCCTCAAACATCATTCCCTGGTTAAGTTGGTCTTTATAGCCTTACCAACTGTCATACTATTATCAGGGAAATTGTTGGTAAAATTGTATCTAGGAGACCACCATTTTCTTTTTTTACATTTCTTTTTAAATTTTTATTTATTTATTTATTTAGATGGCAGGGAGGGACAGTAGCAGGTTCCACCTCACAACCATGACCTGAGCTGAAATCAAAAGTCAGATCCTTAAACTGAGCCACCCCTGAGACCCCCATTTTATTTTCTTTTGCATTTTTAATATTTTTAGTCCAATTAATTAACATATAGTGCATTATTAGTTTCAAAGGTAGAGTTCAGTGATCCATCAGTTGTAAAAACACCAGAGCTCATTAGATCACATCTTTTTTTTAAAGATTTTACTTATTTATTTGACAGAGAGAAACACAGCTAGAGAGGAAACACAAGCAGGGGAGTGAGAGAGGGAGAAGCAGGCTTCCTGCTGAGCAGGGAGCCTGATGCGGGGCTCGATCCCAGAACTCCGGGATCATGACCTGAGCCCAAGGCAGACACTTAACAACTGAGCCACCCAGGTGCCCCGATCACATGCCCTCCTTAATGCCCATCACACAGCTATCCCATCCTCTTATCCCCCTCCCCTCCAACAACCCACAGTTTGTTTCTGGTGATTAAGAGTCTCTTATGGTTTGTCTCCCTCTCTGATTCCGTGTTGTTTTGTTTTTCCTTCCCTTCCTCTATGTTCCTCTCTTTTGTTTCTTAAATTCCACATATGAGTGAAATCATATAATTGACTTTCTCTGACTGACTTATTTCACTTAGCACAATATCCCCTAATTCCAACCACATCATTATTGTAAATGGCAAGGTTTCATTCTCTTTGATGGTTGAGTAATATTCCATCACACACACACACAACATCTTCTTTACCCATTCATCTATCGATGGACATCTGGGCTCTTTCCATAGTTTGGCTATTGTGGACATTGCCGCTATGAACACTGGGGTGCAGGTGCCTCTTTGGACCACTACATTTGTATCCTTGCCAAGGCCTCATTTTCAATAATAATTAACTAAGTGATTCAGAGTTAATTTCTCTAATGACAACTACAAAACAAATCTAAATGGAGGAAATATCTTATAATACCAAGGACCTAATAAGATAATGAGGCAGCACCACACCAAGAAAAGGGTTGGAGGTGCTGCCCATGTAGAGCAGTGAACCTCAACCTTAGCATGCCAAAGAACCACGAGGAGAGCTTGTTAAAACATATCCTCAGAGATTCTGATTCAGAAGATCTGTAACTTCCACTTCCAACAGGCTCCCAGGCGATGGTGACATTGCCAGTCTAAAGACTAATTGTTCCTGATCTAGACTAGAGAAAGGGACAGCAGGGGATGAGGAAAGTATAGAAATGATCTGGTGAACACATATAAGGCCAAACTCTATCAACCCTTCATTCTATCTTCCCCTTCTCACCTTCAAGACTCAACAGTGTCGACATCCCACTGCTGCTTTTGGCCACTATGACCTGGGGTCATCTGCCAATCCTCAGTAAAGAACTAAGATGCCACAGCTCTTTGATAATATGACAGAGAAGGCACTTCAGTAGGAGTAAGGAAAGACAGTCTTTTTAAAATATGGTGCTGGAATAACAGGTTTTCCATATGGGGTAAAAAAAAAAAATAAAATCAATGCCTGCCTTATACTACTTATAAAAAATAAATTCCAGGTAGGCTAATAACCTAAATGTGAACAGTAAAATAAGTACATAAAAGATCATCTTGATGACCTTAAGGTAGGAAAGATTTCTTAAGACACAAAAAGCACTATACTTAAAAATTAAGACCTGTTCATCAAAAGATACCATAAAAAGAGCAAAAACAAAAGCCAAAGAGTGGGAGAAGATATTTGCAATCCATTTAAAACAAAATGATTTACATCCAGACTATATATGTAACTTTAACAAAGTAATGAGAATAAGACACTGATCCAATAGAAAATGGGCAAAATTAGAACTGGCACTTCACAAAAGAGTAATTCCAAGAGTCAACAAATATAAAAAAGGTCCCCAATCTTAAATAGAGAACTGCAATTAGAACCATAACCAGCACCATCACACAGGTATCCAACTGCAAAAATGAAAACAAACCGGGGCGCCTGGGTGGCTCAGTTGGTTAAGCGACTGCCTTCGGCTCAGGTCATGATCCTGGAGACCCGGGATCGAGTCCCACATCGGCTCCCTGCTCGGTAGGAAGCCTGCTTCTCCCTTTCTCACTCCCCCTGCTTGTGTTCCCCCCTGGCTGTGTTTCTCTCTGTCAAATAAATAAAATCTTTAAAAAAAAAAATGAAAACAAATCTGGCAATAGCAACTGTTGACAACAGAATAAACTCTCACACACTAAGGAAACAGTGTTATCTAGGAAAGTTCAAAGTATATATACACTCCTACTTCCAGATACCTGCCTTAAACTACCCATATGTGCATCAGGATGTAAAAGAATGTTCACAGTTGCATTGCTCATAATTATCAAAAACCTAGGGGGAAATTCAAATGCCTAGTGACAGCAGAAAAGATTTTTTAATTATGATATATTCTTCCAATAAAATATTTTACAGTAAGGAAAACAAATGAATTAAAGGTAAGTGCAATGAGTACACAAAATAATGTTGAGTGGAAAATGCTCAAATACATACATGACATTGTATAAAGTTTTAAATCAGGAAAAATGAATTCATACTGGTTTTGGTGGCACATACACTGGTATAAAAAGAAGGACATTATTATTATAAATTTCTGAACTGTGGTTAGCTGTGCGAAGATGAATAGTGTTAAGACTGGTAAGTAATGGGGATATATTTGGGTGCTAATAATGTTCTATTTCTTGACATGCAACTAGATTTTGCTAGCCTTTATTTTGCAACTATTTTTTAAATACATATGAGGTCCGTACATTTTTTTTGGCATTTTACCAAAAAAATTAAAAAAAAAAAAGGGGGGGGGTGCCTTGCTGGCTGTCAGTAGGGCATCGACTCTTTATCCCAGGGTCATGAGTTCAAGCCCCTTGTTGGGCCTAGAGCTTACTTTAAAAAATACTGGGCGCCTGGGTGGCTCAGTGGGTTAAGCCTCTGCCTTTGGCTCAGGTCATGATCTCAGGGTCCTGGGATCAAGGCCCGCATCAGGTTCTCTGCTCAGCAGAGGGCCTGCTTCCTCCTCTCTCTCTGCCTGCCTCTCTGCCTACTTGTGAGCTTTCTCTCTGTCAAATGAATGAATAAAATCTTAAAAAAAAAAAAAAAAATACTTACCGGATTTGTAGTCAGATTGATCTGGTTAGAAAAACTTGGTCTACAATTTACTAAGCATGAAATCTCAACCAATTCATAAAACCTCTTGAAATTTAGGCTTCCTCAGTTTTAACATGGAGATGATATATATACTTGCATGTTGTGAGGTTTAAATAAGATAAAATATATAAAAAGTAACCAACAGGGCCTGGCTACCAAATGATTCAGTACTTTAAAGGATCTTAATTCTCTTCAAATTAAGTTACTGTTTCAACCCAAGTCTTATTTTTGCTAACTTAAAAAAAAAAAAAGTTCTAAAAGCCATGTGTTTTACTATATTTACCAGCATTGTGTTTGCTACAAGAAACTATAGCATACATTTTCAGTGAGGGTGATATTACTTATAGAGGGGCAAAAGATTGATTCTTATGGGTAAAAAATACTTAGTTATTTAAAATGGCTTGTGGCCTTCCAAAGCTCAACCCTATTCAACAGATCCTTACTCATTAGTATTTAATTTCTCTCATTAGGGAGAAATTAATTTAAATTTTAATTAATTTTATCCTTAGGGACAGTGATAATGAAAAAAAAGGTTAAGAAACATTGATCTATAATTTATTCTGAAGCAATGGAATCTAGTATGAGGGAAGTAAACAATGGAATGACCACAATTTTGGGAAACAAGAAAATTAGCTTATAACATTTTCCATCTATCCAAGAACTGAATGGGGAAAGGGAAAAATGAATGGGGAGAAGAAGGTGTTCAGATTTTTCTGTAAACACAAGTCCAAGTGATGCTTTCAAATCATGTAGATATGTTTAGAAATAAGTTACAAGGAATTGTAGATACTGTTACAAGGAATTAAAAAATAGCATTCAACATTCTAGTTTTGAGAGGAAAAGTCAGGAAATGGTAGCCCAAGAATTTAAGAACCTGATGTCCCTTTCTCCCATTTCAGTAATAAACAACATTGGTAACTTTATTTTTAAGATAGTAATACTTCTGAAAGACATAAGGATGTTAGTACGTTTCAATAAACTAAGGGATGACTGCTTAAGAATTTATTCTAATTAGTAACCACACTGCTTGGGGCAGATAAATTGCTTTCAATCCCAACATCTTTCTCACAACTTTTTTTCCTTTTTAAAAAGGAGTATTTTTCATAGCCATATTTTTAATCCCCTTCTCTGTCCTAAATCTTATACAGTTCCCTCAGACAAATCTCCCTCCTTTCTCTACTCTCTATGAATAGGAAATAATTGAAATAGTCATGATGTTAAGAGAAGTAAAATGACTTGGGCTTGTTCCAGGCTACCAAGGAAACCAGTGGCCCAACACAGGCCTCCCTGGCTACCAAATGATTCAGTACTGTCAAGACCAGGCACTGTAAACCGTAATTTACTGAGAGTGTGCTCAAGTTTTAGAGGCTGATTCTGTAATTGATTTCTTCCTTAAAAGTATAGAACTCCTGGGGTGTTGGGTGGCTCTGTCAGTTAGGCGTCAGACTCTTGGTTTCAGCTCAGGTCAGGATCTCTGGGTCATGATCTTGAGGTTGTGAGAGCAAGTCCATCAGCGGGTTTGACGCTGAGGTCGGAGTCTGCTTCAGATTCTCTCCCTCTCCCTGTGCCTTTCCCCCCCAGCTTACTCACTCTCAAATAAGTAAATAAAATCTTTAACCAAAAAAGAAAAAAAAAAAAAAAAAGAGTGCAGGACTCATTACTCAACTGAGTTTTCCAAACTTATTACAAATAAATAAAAAAGGGAAAAGATAAAGTTTCCAGAAATAAGAAAATTAAAAATAAACACATCTATTAAAAATATATGAAAAATTAAAAAGGTAGAAAATCCTTCCTATGACAAAAAAACATAAAAAGCAAGTACAGTTTAGGGAAGATATTAGTAAGTGAGAAAATATATAATTTTTTTTAAAGATTTTAAGTAATCTCTACACCCAACATGGGGCTCAAACCCACAACCCAAGATCAACAGTCATACTCTCCACCCACCAAGCCAGCCAGGTGCCCCAAGAAAATACATAATTAAGGCCATTGTTTTTTTAATGTAAAAGACCATCTGATCATACTTAAACTAAAAGCTTCAAAACTGATTTTGAAACATTCATTATATATTACTAATAATTATTCACAGCAGTATGATAAAAATGCATTTGAATATTAAAGACAATGACATGTGTTTTTACTCCATAAAGATTAAAATTGTTTTTCTAATAGAACATTCAGTTAACCTCTCTGGAAGACCAATTACTTATATAAATCATTTCGTCAAATCCACAAAACTCACGTATTCAGTTATTGCTCGAAATCCATGTCTTTCATCATAAAACTATACTTCTCTAACATTAAACTTGAGAATATACATAGAAACCATATGAACACTCAATATTACTGCTAAATATGCCTTGCTAAGGACACTTTAAATAGCCTGTTATAATGACTCTTTGTTGCCAGAAGAAAATAAAGTTTCTCTGTGATTTTTTAACAGAAATTATCCCTGGATTCTAAAATTCCATAACAATAGGTATTATATCTTATTAGATGCATTATTTTTAAAAAATGAATTCAAGTATCAAAAAAAGCTATAAATTTTTACTTACATATTCAGGTTTTAATTTCTTATCTCCTCCTCTTACAGCCACTTTTTCTAGTTTATCTATAATGGGCCCAATCATTTCTTCATCTTTAAGCTGAAGTTCTTCGTGTATTATTTCTATATCTCGAATAGGATCTACACTTCCTTCAACATGCGTGATATCATCATCTTCAAAAGCACCTAAAATGAATTAAAGAGAAGCAATCCAATAAGCAATACAGAAGACATTAAAGATTCCTAGAAGGCTTAACAACTTATTCAAATTATTCTGAATTCTTGCAAAGTAGGATATGATATATATATATATATTTTTTTTTTTTTTGGTCCTATTTAGGAATACTTAGGGCACTAGAAACAAAACAGTAATTCAAGAGCCTCAACATTTCACAAACTGATTGAAATAAATAAAATTATGGTCTTTACAGGAAGAAAATTATGCTCCAGAACTACTGCTATTTTCAGGTTTGGTACATTAAAAGATACTGAATTCCAGGCATGAGAGCCTGAAGTTCTAAACTGCACTATTAGGGTTTCCAAGGGAAACCGGATTTGGGGTGGGGGGGTGGGTGAAATCATCTGGCAGACCTCTTCCCTGCTTCAATCTACTTTATCACTGTGGTTCTGACGGTGATTAGATAATGAACCACTCAGACACACAATTTACACAGCAGCTAATTTCATCGGCCTGATTTGAGGGTATGGTTTTTAGGGGGCTATCAAAGAAGCAGATGAAGGTGCATTTGTCATATATGAGTGACAACCATTCACACTATCTGAACAAAATGGTGCTGGCCCTTATTAGAAACACATGCTATTATCACATATTTAAAGTGCAGTTGAAGCCATAATTTCAAATTGCCAACTGGAAACATAAGGGTAAAACAACCAGATATTACTGAAGCATGTGTACTGACTTTATGCCCTTTTGAAGACATAATGTGGCAACATAATTCAACTGGGATTTACTCAAATTACCAGATAAAGAACAGTATCACAAAAATGAACAAATACTAAGAAATATTATAAAAAGAAAGCAGTGAAATACCCACAAAACAAAAACACATTTATAAACAAATTAATTTAATTTTAAATTGCCAACTAGATTATATACCCAAAATGAGATGTTTTCAAACATAAAGCATTGATTATTTTAGATAAAGATATCATAGGAATCATGAGAGACAGTTTGAGCTTAACAAGAGAAAAACAGTGACCACAGCGCATTCTTCCATACCAAAGACCAAGATAGTCTCATTACAGAT
This sequence comes from Spilogale gracilis, assembly GCA_004023965.1. Classification (NCBI taxonomy): domain Eukaryota; kingdom Metazoa; phylum Chordata; class Mammalia; order Carnivora; family Mephitidae; genus Spilogale; species Spilogale gracilis. The sequence continues at coordinate 8,979 of PITA01014352.1, forward strand.
TACAAGGAATTTTTAAAAGCAATTTTCTAGAATTAAAGATAATTAAGCTGTTTGTATCTCAATGTACAACTATTCAGTAATATAAGTTTAAAAATGTAAGTATATTTTTGCAATTAAAATATAAGTTTTTATATTTTATATTTATATTTTATATTTTGGCATTAAACTGATGGTATATTAAATAGTGACATACAAATTATATGAACAAAATTAGCAAGAAATGAGAATGTACGTTACATCTTACTAATAAATACACTAGACAGACAGTGATTTAGGTACATTTTTTGAAATGTATTTGGAAAGTATGAAAAAAGTCTTCCTGGAAGCATAATAATATTTATCATGTTTTGAGGCATCTTACATAAATGACACAATAAAATAGGAAAATAAAAATGAAAGCTTCGTGCCAGGGCAACAAAGACAGTATGGTCAGTTTAGTTATAAAAATAACTATACACTTTTTATGGCACTCCAAATGAAGAATATCCTATACAGTCATCTTTATGTAAGAACAAATGAGTTAACTATAGTGATGTCCTCAACAACAGTAAATCCATCAGCAGGTTTTAAATGACAATTTCTTAACCGTAACCCTCAATTTTAGCTGGGTGGATAACAGAGAGAAACTTAGGAATTACAATTTGTCTGAAAGCAAAGAAAATAAAGCTCTTAAATCATCTGAATTAATCCAAACAGAAAACAGAAATACCACTTGTCTATCTTACAACCTTTAAATTATCCTCTAGGTTGCACTTTGCTTGGAGTCTGTCAAGGATGTGGCTAGAAAAGAAGTTATGGCTGTATCATCACTAATCCATTCCCCTACGATAAGAAAAAAAATTAAAACACAGACCCTATGCACTCTGGACTGCATTGTTGTACTTATACCTGAAAGTTAGTAGTAGTAGTAACAGTAGTAGTAGTAGTATATTCATTTGTATGTGAGGTGGTAACATACTATGAGAAGAATTTAAATATTTTTTATAATAAATATTGCCAAAAACCAAGATAAAATTTAAGCGAAGGGTACATTAAAGTTACCCTTTAAAACTGAATAGCCTTGGGATGAAATGAGGCCTGAAACAGCTGTAAAATACAAGCTACAGAAATTTGGCGGTCCTATGGTCAACTTCCCATTTCTTAGAAAGTTTCTAAGAAGTTAGAGATTACTTCCCAAAGATACACTCTTGGGTCAACTGACTTCACTATATACTTATATTAGAACACTCTTCCATCTCTTACCTGTTTTAGTACAAGATTAAGTGGTTAAAAATAAGGGTTTTGAAATGAGACAGGTTTACTGGTTATAAAATCTTAGATAAGTAATTGAACCTCTAAGGATCTTATTTTCACATCTTTTTTTTTTTTTAATTAAAGACTTTATTTATTTATTTAACAGAGAGAAATACAGCCAGAGAGGGAACACAAGCAGGGGGAGTGAGAGAGGGAGAAGCAGGCTTCCCGCCGAGCAGGGAGCCTGATGTGGGACTCGATCCCGGGGTTTCCCGGATCATGACCTGAGCCGAACGCAGGGACTTTAATCTAATCTTTAATTTAATACATTTATGTAAGCTCAACCAACTGAGCCACCCAGGCACCCTTTATTTTCACATTTTTAAAATGAAGACATTTCTTTTTTTTTTTTTTAAGATTTTATTTATTTGACAGAAAGAGAGATCATAAGTAGGCAGAGAGGCAGGCAGAGAAAGAGGGGGAGGCAGAGAGCCAAGCAGAGAGCCTGACAGGGGCCTCAATCCTAGGACCCTGAGATCATGACCTGAGCCGAAGGCAGGGACTTTAATCCACTGAGCCACCCAGGCCCCCAAAATGAAGACATTTCTACCTCTTAAAGCATGTGTATGATTACATCAGATAACATATGTAATGTGCTTGACAGAAAGCCCCACACAGGGGTCCCACTTATATTACTGACAAAGTTTCCTGTTTAATTTAGTCAAAAAATATGAGATGACACTTTTTCTTATAAAAGCAAGAAATTTCTTAAAATATTAACTATGGTCATTTTGGTGACAAGATTTTGTCTGATTTTGGGGGCGCCTGGGTGGCTTGGTCGGTGGGCATCTGCCTTCAGCTCAAGTCGTGATCCCAGGATCTAGCCAGCATTGGGCTCCCTGCTCCACAGGAGGCCAGCTTCTCCCTCTCTAGCTGTGTTTTTCCCTGTCAAATAAATAAATAAAATCTTTAAGAAAAAAAAAAAAAGATTTTATCTGATTTTTAACTACTATAGCAAGGGAGGCCTCTCCAAGATGACACTGAGACCAGAATGGCCAGGAGGAGGCAGTAATGTGAAGATCTGAAAGAAAAGAGTTCTAAGAAGGAAGTAAAAAAATCCCTAAAATAGGAACAAGCTTGAAGTGTTTCAGAGACAGAAATAAGGTCAGTGCTGGTGAACCACAGCAGAGGATGGTAAACAGAGGTTAAGTTGGAGAAGTAAAGCAGTCCACATACATTTGTAAGTCATGGGAGTTTGGATTTTATTCTAGCTTTAATGGGAAGCCACAATGGGAGAGTTTTAAGTAAGTAAAGAGGAGGTAGGGTAATAAGATATCATTCTTGTTAAGAGGCCACTTTGGCTACTTGAAAAAGAACAGACTTTAAGGGAAGGGACAAGAATGATGGCAGAAAGACTCAGTTAGGAGGTAGCAGTAGTACATATGAGAGATGACCAAATGAGTGGTAACTTGAAATAAAATAGAGAAGACGAGAAATGTTTGGATAAGAAATATATTTTAGAGATAGACCATATGTAGGATGAAAGGTCATGACTAAAAAAAAAAAAAAGGTCATGACTAAAGACACAAAAATTTTAAACACAGATATGTTTAAAAATTATGGGACTGGATGATGTCATGTGAAGAGAGCACTCCAACACTCAGATATCTGATGGGAAAGAGGATTTGACAAAGAGACTAAGGGGTGACAAAGTAAGGTCCATCATTCAAGAAGCTGGCCCACTTAGAAATCACGATCACTTTAAAGTTTCACATTCCAAGTAAGCTGGCATAAACACTGAAACAAACAAACCAACTGATACAGAATCATCGGCACTATACATGTCAAGAACTAAATCTGTAACATCAAGTCACATATAAGGCTTCAGGATTCTCCGAGGCAGCTCTATGCTGAAAGACAGCACAGCAATGTCTTTAGGGTTCTAAGAAAAGAGACTATGACTCAAGAATTTTATATCCAGCCAGACTGTTTTTCAGGGATAGAGCTTCACAGGAATCAAGATTAATAGCAAATAGACTTTGCATTAATATACTCTAACATATAAGACCAAACAATTGCAAGAATTAACAAAATATAACATATGTATTATAAACTATGAAAAGTTAAGAATAACACAAAAATTCAGAAATGAGGAAAAGGAGATAAAGAACATAAGTATGCTTATTTCCTCATCTTTCCCAATATGGGATCAATAGATGGATAAAGATGAAACGTATAATTTAAAAATAGTTTCTACAATCTTTTAGTGTTCTCATGATCCTATTCCTTAACTCTAGCAGGATCATGTAAGAGAACATGATTCTTGTGAAAATTTACCTGAAGTTTAGTCATTTCTTCTGTATTACTTTGGCCGTTTGTCTTTCTTTCAAACCCAGTAAAATAAAATGTAGTATTCTATTTCGTTTTTTAAAAAAATTTTTTTTTTTTACTTTATTTGAGAGAGGGAGAAAGAGCATAGGCAAGGAGGAGAGGCAGAAGGAGAAGCAGACTCCACATTAAGCAAAGAGCCTGACTTGGGGCTCGATCCCAGGACCCTGGGATCATGACCTGAGCTGAAGGCAGCTGCTTAACCGAGGCATCCAGGCACTCCCAAAGTATTCTATTTAAAATAGAACACCTAATTCTATTTAAAATAGCACATTAATGATTACATTTATATAAAATTGTCTCCCTCAGGGCGCCTGGGTGGCTCAGTGGGTTAAAGCCTCTGCCTTCTGCTCAGGTCATGATCTCAGGGTCCTGGAATCAAAGCCCACATCGGGCTCTCTGCTCAGCGTAGAGCCTGCTCCCACCTCTCTCTGCCTGCCTCTCTGCCTTCTGTGATCTCTCTCTGTCAAATAAAAAAAATAAAATCTTTAAAAATAAATAAATAAATAAAATTGTCTCCCTCTCAGTAACACTGACCAAATGCTAACAAAATAATTCCTGGGTAGTGAGCCATTGAGTGATTTTAAAATCTTCTTTAACAGTTCTGTCTTGCTTTAAAGTTTTTTAATGAACATGCATTGTTTGCACAAGTCTTTTTTTAAAGACCTTTTCTATTTTAAGATTTTATTTATTCATTAAGGAGAGAGAGAGTGAGCAATTACAAGCAGGAGGAGATCATAGAGGGAGAGGGAGAAGTAGACTCCCCCCTGAGCAGAGAGCCCAATGTGGGGTGGATCCCAGGACCGTGAGATCATGACCTGAATCAAAGAAGCTTAACCAACTGAGCCGCCAGGTGCCCCTGAGTTCCCCCATTTAAAGAAAGCTTGCTTATATATCTAACACTATGCTAAGTCTTTTGAGAATTAAAAACAAAAATCAAAAAGTAGGACCTTGGTTTCAATGACTGGACAATGTACTTGGAAAAACAAATATAAGCTAATAAAAAGAATAATACTAACAAGGACTTTAAGTACAGGTTTAATTAATATTTAATCGTCAAGGCCTTCAGATATAGGAGAAAAATAGTATAGGTAAAGAAGATGAAGAAAGCCATGGCAAGTGGGAGGGAAAAGCATCAGAGGAAAAAAAATAAAGACTGAAATAAACACGGCTTATTGGAAAGCTGAGTATAGTGAGAAACTGTACTGAAGAGTACTATAAGATAAAAGTTTATTTTAACAGGTGTGTGTGAAGGATAGAGAAGTCCAAATAGGAATATAAGTCTGGATCTCAGCTGATAGTCAACAGGCAGCCAACACTGGTTTTTGTGGTAGTAACAAATGGAAAGCAGCATTTAGAAAGGCTAACCAGAAGTAGGGAACCAACTGAAAGAGAACTGCTGTACCCCACATATACTGCCGAAGTGCACCAGGATAATGATGGGCGATATGAGGCAGGCAGAATGAATGGTAAGACTTAACCAAAGGAAAAAATGTCAACTAGATAAAAGCAATGAGAGAGAGAGAGAGAGAGAGAAAGAGAGATCATGACAGGGTTTCAAGCCAAGAGATCTTTATTTGCACTTAAGGTAACATTAATACATGTAAAAGCCCAAATCTACGTGTTATATAAAAAAGGTGTTATATAGCTAAAATACAAACTCTAAGAAAAAAAAATATACAGTACAAACTCTAGGAAAAAAATTACTATGCAAATATACTGACTCTTAAATCATAGCACCAAAACATTCTGTACGCCACATTACTTCACATTCTTTCCAGTTTCTCCTATGTGGTAAAAAGAAATGTTTTGACCATCTGTATTCTAGTTAAGTCCTGCCCCAAATCACTAAAAGGTTAGGGGCCACATTCCTAAACCAGCAGAAGAAAGTTTATTAAATACAATGCTAGAAATCAAAATAAGGATATCCTGCTCAAAAAAATTTTTAACCTTTTCAAAATTCTAATCCATATTCAAACACAGTCCTACTTTGTGTTGGAACTATAATTCCCAACTTCCTTATAATTCTATAGGTCATTAATATTTAAAGACAAGGGAGTGAGCTAAATTTCTATTGACAACTCACTTAACATCAATAGTTTTATTCACAAACACTGCAAAATGCCAGTTCCTATTTACTTTCTGTAAATGACATGACAAAAATTCCTTATTGTATGGTGCTGAAGAGTGGTTTAAAGAAAGAGTTAAAACCGTTTATTGAACACTCCAGATGCTCTGATTTAGTAGTGTAGTTTAAGCCCAGGTTTACAGGTGTACTTTAAAACTCTAGTCTCAATCTGCATAAAACCTCTCTTCATCTTGACAATAAGAGCAATTTAAGCAAAAACAGAGTCTAATTCATAGCTAGACCTCAAGCTTGTGACATTTCTTTATCTCTGTGTTAAATAAGATGTGTAGTTTAAGCTACTTTCTTGAAGTTATAAATTGGGAAAAGGGCATCCTGACTTACTATATTTACTTGAAAAATCAATTTACCTTCTTAAAGATATCAGTGAACAAGGAGAATCTGGGAATACAGAAAAGAACCAAAAAATCATTCTTTTTTTTTTTTTTTTTTTAAGATTTTATTTATTTGACAGAGAGAAACACAGCCAGAGAGGGAACACAAGCAGCGGGAGAGAAAGTGGGAGAAGCAGGCTTCCCGCCGAGCAGCGAGCCTGATGTGGGACTCGATCCCGGGTCTCCAGGATCATGACCTGAGCCGAAGGCAGTCGCTTAACCAACTGAGCCACCCAGGCGCCCCCCAAAAAATCATTCTGCTAACAAAACACTGCTAAAAAGGATATAGATTTAAGCCTCTAAGCTTTCAGCTTTTGAAGCAAATGAAAAGGGTTCTAACAATCAACTTTTAATTACATTAAATGTATATATTTATAGGCCTCTGGAGAAATAAAATATTTTGTAAACATAAAAGTGAAAATAATTGGTCTAGTAACATAAACATTAACAAATTACCTGATGCAATGGCATAAGCGAAATAGCATAACTAGACTTGGTGGGTTATACTTATTTAAAATAACAAATCAATCAAACGTAGCCTTTAAAGTCTTTAACCTTCATTTTCCAGGAGAAAACCTATGATTTGAGATATAGCAAAGACCCCCAAATAATCCAGTCTGAGCTTCAGGCTAATTGTTTAATGCTGGAATAGAAAACAGAACTATGAGTAGCCAAAAGAATTTACTTTTGCTTTGTTTCTCTTCTCTCTCTTCTCCACTCTCATTATAGGAGAACTAAATCCTAGCCAAGAGGAAGAAAAACGACTATCCCTCTGACATATTCAAAAATTAACCAAGGTTTTCAGAAAGCTTTATAAAATGCACATGTGGCTGACTTTGAGAGACAAATCTAAAATTACAGAAATTATAAATGACTTATGCAGGATTTTTAACAGAGTAGTTAATTTATATGGAAGTAATCAAGCAATGTTAGAAGTAAAAAATCATTCCCAACTTTGAGACAAATAGATATTTAGGAGAGAACAATAAAGTAGGCCAGTCAGGTTCTGAGACACCTTAGAAATTTTTGTTTATTATTTTCTCCTAATTTTAGAAGTTCATGCTAAGTTGAAAATGATGTTTTTAAGTAGTAACTCAAAAACAAAACATTAAGTAGAAAGAATGAGATGAACAAAGAGAAAAAAGATACAGATATAAAGACATGAAAACCAGTAAAACTGAAGCTTATTTAGTGCAGTAGCAAGCAAAAAAGCCTCTGGTTATTACTGATACCACTTTTAACCAATCAAAAGCAACACATTACAATATCATAAATTATAATTCTTTAAATGTACAGAACACTAAAAAATTCTGCCTTACAGTTACTGCCATTGTACTATATTGTAGCTAGATACCCATACTATTAAAAAAATCCATAAAATCACTTAAAAGTTATGAATTATACCCCTTAATTATATTCAACTGCTTAAGGGTTTTACATTTTTAGTTGCTGAAACATACCAACTTTTTCATACCAACTCTTTCCAAAGAAGTAGGCAGAAAAGTACCTTAATAAAAACTAATATTCATCACTTAATAATATTTTCACACCTTATTCTATATAATACTTTAAATGTATAAAAGGCAACTTTACTGCTCTATCACTAATGTTGAGCTAGCTATTTTTGTTGTATTAACCTTTTCAATAACCATCTCACGTTCTAACTTCTAAAACATCATTTACCCTTCTGCCTATAGAAAAAGCCCTCTATAAAATGGCCTTGCCCCACCCTCACTCTCTACAAATCCTCAGTTAGGGTCAAACTTCTACTGACTCATGAAGCCCAGAAAGTTCTTCACATCAACTGTCACTATTTTTACCCATTCCGCTCCCTAGGCCTCAAAGATACATATCCTTTCCATTACAAATCAAATCCGCTCCTAAAATGCATGGTTTAATTTCCCCTCATCTTCTAAGACAATTCTAGAGGAGTCCAGGTCTAAATGTCTACCACCCCTGAGTCATAAGAGCAGTTGTAGGGACTCGTTTGAAATAAAGTATGGTAAAATCAGTGGCTTAATATTACCCTAAATCTGGCTCCTGGGAATATCCATTTTTATACTTTTTACAGAGTTATGTTGTAAGCGGGGGGGGGATTGCCAAAAGAGAAATAAGGGAAACTAGAGTCATGAGGACTCTCTGTCATTCACAATAAAAACTGAAGAGCAAATCAGAGCTTTAATTTTTCTAATGGTGGTGCCCATTAATAGCTCACCTTTTAATCAAACCGATCCATTCTCAGGAATTTCATCTTACATTTTCAACGCTGTTACGAATCCTTCTGCATGGACTACTTTTCCTTCCAATTTCTGCCTTTCAAGAAGAGTGACATATCTTTCATGGCCTTACACTGAAATGGTATCTCCAAGATACCTTCTCTAACCATATCTGCTCTATGAACTGCTAACAATATCTATTTTATTCACATGATCTGTAGCATATATATCTAGTATTAGAATATGTGATTCTATCTCCTAGTTACCTAAGCTCGAGGATTCTGTCTTGCATGCCTTTCAGTTCTCTCCAGTGCCTTGATCAGAGCTGATACTCAATTAGGCATTAGGTGAAGTGAAGAATAAAGGAATCAAAGAATGAATGAGTGTTTCAAGCACTCATTAGCACTCAGAATGAAAAACTGTTAGAGGGGAATTATAGATTCTAGATGAAGCTAGACATGCAGCACAACACAAAGCATCAATTTCACAGCACACAATAAGATATTTAGCAAGTATTTCAAAGGAACCAATGCTAAGTATGTCAATCACATAAATTAAAAGAGTAAGTAAAATATAAAACACGGCAAACTGCAATAACAGACATGAGAAGTTTTGCATTTCATCTCATCACCTTTGATCTGCTCGACTATTAGTGATGAATATTCATTTAGTTATTTTCTGAGGAATTCTTGGATGTACTGCACTGGATTATGCATTATTTCACAATTTTTAAAATTTATAAATCAAATTTTAAAAAATCATACCTATAATCTACAACTAAGATCAATAAATGCAAAAGAAAAGGAGAGAGAAGGGATTAATCAGCACAAATCAGGATTAAGGAGTGAAGTCTTGACTACAAATGAGGACTTTCAGGGACAGATAACAGCAAACAGAAGCAGATCCAAGAGGACATCCCAAACAGAATGGAAATATAAGTGTGGCAGAAGTGATTAAGGGCACAGATTCCAGAATCAGACTATATGGATTCAAACCTAGGTTTCAGGCTATTTGATTCATTAGTTGTGTGATTAATTTCTCTGGGCCTTAGTTTTCTCATCTGTAAAATATAGTTTTCTTATCTGCAAAATATAAAAAACATAAAATTCAGCTCATAAGATTGTTCTGAAAATTAAAAATTGATAATATCTATGAAGATCTTAGTATGGTGCTCGGTATACAATAAGTAATGAGGATATGTTAGCTCTACTGATAAATGGTGAGCTAAAAACAAGTATATACACCAGGGTTTCTCAATCTTGACACTACTAACACTGTGGGTCATATAACTCTGTTGTGGGGGGCTGACGTGTGCTTTATAGGATGTAAAAGTACACACCAGTAACGTACACATGTGCACACATACACACAAGCATGCACTCCAGGTGTGAAAATCAAAAAACTCCTCCACACGGGCACCTAGCTGGCTCAGTTGGTGGAGTGTGTGACCCTTGGTCTCAGGGTTGTGGGCTCAAAGCCCATGTCAGGTAAGATTACTGAAAAATAAAATATTAAAAAAAAAAGTCTCCAGACATTGAAAACCCATTGGTGTACACTAAAAGACAAAGGTTGTCCCATATAACAACCAAAAAGATACTACTACAGGTGCAAATATGCAAATGTCAACCGATGGAAAACTTTTTTTTTTTTAAGAGGGGAAGGAGAGACGGAGGGAGAGAGAGAAAGAATCTGAAACAGGTGTGGAGCCTAACACCTGAGCAGAAATCAAGAGACGCTTAACCAACTAAGCCACCCAGGCAGCCCCCAATTGATGGAAAACTTTATCACTGATAGAAGTGTTGAAATTTAATCTCTTAACATTATTCTCTTACATTATAAAATGCCAATGGAGATTTTCAGAGAAGCACTCTTGTGATCTTGCTCTTGCTTCCTTATTCACTCGCGTTCTCTTTCAATGATTCTGTCAGTTTTGTACCAGATCTAATAGTTTGGAGAGATACTGATGGTCACACACAAAGCAGTAGACTGTTGGCTACTAGTTACAGAAATAATATGAAAGAAGTCAAATCTAAAAAAATAAAATAAAATATTTGCAAAGACTTTTGTGTGTCTAGGGTAGGAACAATGATACCAAATTGAGAAGAAATGAAATGTGGCCAGTCTTAAAATTGGAGGTATGTAATACCTAGTTAAAGATACAATTATAAGACATATTTTAAAAACATTTACTGAATACTAATCACAAAGAGAATGGTGCCAGGACCAGGAAGGCAAATTTCAGAAATGAGAAAAAGCTGAATAAGATTAGTCTCTGCCTACAAAGATGTTTACAATCTATTAGGGGAGAAAGATCAGCACATAATTAATACAAGAAAGTAAATCCAGGGTGTAGGGAAGCAGAGAGAGGGTCAGTATTCAATACAAGATGATGGAAAAAGAGTCTCAAAGGTTTAAACCAGAACACTGGAGTTATGTACATATCATTTAAAATTTAGATTAAGATTCATGTACAGGTTTGGCAGAAGTATAAATTGTTTTCTAATCTCATATCTAAGTATACTGGTGCTGTGATAAGAGATAACATTGTCTCGGCTAGAGTTTGAAACTGGTGTTTAAATGCTATAAAAATGTAAACATGTGACAGGTATTAATCAGTCAAGTAAATGGCTGGCTATTAATTTTAAAAAGAACTATTTTATGGCTTTATCTATAATATCAGTGGATTATAACTTTTACCCAGTTTCTCTATAATATGAAGAGGGAGAAGTAGAAGGAATAGAAAAGGAAGCACTCTAGTGTTAGAACAGGAAAGTGATCATTTGACTAAATCCACATTCAACAACAGGGAACACATTTGTGGGTCCAAATGAAAAGTACTATGAAGATAGAGGTCCTAAAACCAGATAACATACCTCACAAAATAATTACATCCTTAAATACAATAATCCACATTTCTAAAACAAGAGCAGAAACATGGAAGAACGGGTAAGGCCTAAAGAGATTAAGGACAGGCAAGCAATCACACCTCGGCGAGCAGATGTATGAGGTAGGTCACTGCATTCCCATGGTCTTCCAACCAAATCCACTCTGACTCAACAAAATGGGGTACCAACCACCTGAGAGTATTCTAGAATTTTACTGCTACCCTAAAATTCTAAAGACCCGGTCAACACAATCAATATTTAGGCCAGAGCAAACAATCGCCACCAGGTGGTGCCAAACCAAAGACAGTACCACAATGGACCCGGCTGGGCCTGCACCTTGTCACGCCCCTTACCCCCCCCCCCCCCCGAAGCTAGCTGTGCAGGTTCACCTAATCATTTCATTGTCTGGCTACAAAGTCATTTTATGCAGATGAAACTTTTAGACCCATGTAGTACATTATGGCAAGCATTAAGGGGTGGGGTACTGGAGGGGGGTTAGGTGAGAAATGACAATTTGGGCTTATTGAAAAAGTCTAGTTACAGTAGTACCACTTACCCATGGCTTCAGTTACATGCAGTCAACCATGGTCTGTAAACAGACGCTCTTCTTTCTAATGTACTGTCAGTAGGTCAAGAGTAGCCCAACACTACATCACACAGCCTAAATCATTCACCTCATTTCATCTCATGCAGGCATTTTATTATCTCACATCATCACAAGTTGAGTACAGTACAGTAAGATATTTTGAGAGAAAGGCCATAACTTTTATTCACATAACTTTTACTACAGTATGTTATAACTGTTCTGTTATTATTTATTTTGTTAATCTCCTCATGTGCCTAATTTATAAATTAAACTTTGCCATAGGTATATATACATATAGAAAAAAAAACCCAATATATTGGAATCAGTACTATCCCCAGTTTCAGGCACCCATGAGCGTCTTGGAATGTATCTGCCACAGATAAGGGGGAGCTACTGTACACAGGAATAAATTTAAAAAATTTTTGGCTTGGGGCGCCTGGGTGGCTCAGTTGGGTAAGCGACTGCCTTCCGCTCAGGTCATGATCCTGGAGACCCTGGATAGAGCCCCACATCAGGCTCCCTGCTCGGCGAGAAGCCTGCTTCTCCCTCTCCCAGTCCCTCTGCTTGTGTTCCCTCTCTGGCTGTATTTCTCTCTGTCAAATAAATAAATAAAATCTTTAAAAAAAATTTTTTTTGGCTTTAAGCTTTACTTCATTAATATAAATGAATAAATCTTAATAATTATAAAAATTAATAAGAATGCGGTGTACTAAAAGTTCTAACTAACGAAGACTGTAAATAGTTGAATATGAACACAATGAAATCTTCAAGGCTTTCCCACATAGCTCTACTAATGAAATGAAAGGATATAGTATCCTCAACAAGAATGAAAGGATATAGTATCACAGATCCCCCTAAAGAAAGTTAATGATCCTTTAGTTCTTTTGTCTTTAGAGCTATAGTAAAACAAAGTAAGATATGTCTCCCTATTCCTTTCCCAATGTAAAAGAAAGAAAAAAAGAGAAAGTTTCTCTAAATTCCTTTAAATATGACCTCAAATTTTCCAGTAAAAGATCTCATGGCAAACTTCCTCCCCTCCATCCCCATGCTATCCCCACCCGCACCAGATTTGAGCACCGCTTACATGTCATACCTGTCAAGAGCTGACGACCATATGTTATGTATTCATCTGAACGGAACCACTACACTTGGTTACAGGCTATCATCAACCAATTCATTCTCTTGCTAAAATCAAGTCATCCAATTACTCCTTGACTAATCAAGGCTGTTTTGGCTTTTTCTTTTTTCAAAAGGTACTCAACAGCATAAACAGTTCACTTACAAGAAATGGAAAGGGGCTAATCAGCAGAATTATTGTTTTGCTGCTACAATTTGCAGTATTTAAATTTAGTTGCTGATTGGACTGAAAGTTTTATGATATAGCATATGAAACTAGTTTACTACAACTGTGAGGCTGTGTAGCTGTATTGTCTCGCCATGGCAATACTGGTCTACTTTGTAAGATAGACAGTTGACTACTTTCTTTAAAATAAACATATATTGGGGTGCCTGGGTAGCTCAGTTGGTTAAGCGACTGCCTTCGGCTCAGGTCATGATCCCGGAAACCTGAGATCGAGCCCCACATAGGGCTCCCTTCTCTCTCTCTCCCTCCCCCTGCTTGTGTTCCCTCTCTGGCTGTTTCTGTCAAATAAATAAAATCTTTTAAAAATAAATAAATAAATAATAAAATAAACATATATTAAAAATCATTCAGTATACTTTCCCACATACATTGGTTTTATAAAAGTACCATGCTATTAATTCCTAAGCGTTATTTTTAAAGTTAGCAATTATGTGCATATACACATATGCTATAAAAACCCCAAATTGCTTGGGGTTTTAGTTTACGTTTATTTTGGTTTCTCAGCAGCAATAAACTAAAGAGACATTATTTAATTATTTGATTATTTAAGAAAATAGGATTATCTAGAAGAGGTACATATTTCATATAAATACATATTACCTCTCACATAATAAATAAAACAATGGACACTATATTTCCAAAATGGGAGTATTTCAATTACAAGAATAATCCCATGTACAAGCTATAAAATGAAACTAACATCCATCAGTACTGTTACTGATATGTAGAATTTGAGACAATATCTAAGAGAATGACTAAAGACTAAAATCTAAACACTACAACCTTGAAATTTTTTCACTAAAAAGAAAAACTTTATGTGTCAAAATTTTGACTAAAAATTTTTAAGAGAGATGAGTCATTCTTCAAACTGAGACTTACCTTGTTAAATACAGAGATGCGTTAACAAAAAGGACTGATCTTATTCTGCAGGAGGAAGATATATTTTCATAGTAAAATGAATAGTTAGGTTTTAAAAAAAAACTTAACACTACCAAATTTCTTATACATAAAATGCTGTGCACGAACCATTAACAAGAACTTACATATAGGAAGGAAAACATATACACACATAAACAGGACAAAAATAGTTTCTAAATCTTTTATATATGTGCATATATATTACATAAGTAATACTCTACAGGGACATATTTTGCACACTAAAACCCATCTAGAAATGAAATTCTACACAGAATTGTAAAATTATACTTCAATTAAATGTTTGATAGGACCACTAAACATAGACATAAATGAAGTCTTATTTTCACAAATGCACTGATAAGGGGTATAAACATGCTAGTACATTTCAAACTAACCATGTTTAATTTCTAAAAAATGTTATTTGAGTAATTTTTTTAAACAGGATTCAATCTGGCTTATCTATGCTGAAATTCAGGAAGCAAATAAATTAAAAACTAAAATACATTAACAAAAACCTGACATTCTCTAAAGCTGAATGTTTCTCAGAGTCAGCACACCTGCCAATATATTAAAAATAAGTAAAATCAACTACAAAAGTGATAAATCAAATGCCATGGTAGACCTGACTTCTCGAGACAGCATTTTCAGCCGTCTTTTGTGGCTTTGTTTGGCGCCATAGTCCTTTAAGTTTTGTCTTCATAAAGCCCTAACTAGTTGTAATCATTTGCAGCCTAATTGTGGACATTTATCTGCTTTTCTTATGCATAGAACATAGCTATTAAAGCTGAATGGTGATGGTGTGAAGTATAGGTTAAATTGGGTGAAATTAAAGCAAATTACTCCGGGATGTGGAAATCTGAAAATAGAAACCACCAATGATTTGCAACCCTCTTGATGATCAGCTTCACAGAACCCTAAACGACAAGAAAACTTACATATTTTAAAGTTAACTAGGTTTTTAAAAATAATATGTATAAATGTATTTTTAACTACATGAACTTCTTAGTAATGTTGGAAAGATTATTTGTTTAACTCAGCTGCAATGTGAAAAAGATCTCAGGTTTCTATTTTAAATAGTGCAGTTCATATCTTAAATGAGATTTCCTTTCTGTCATATAAATTTTTTACCTATAAAAATTCATCCAACTATTCAAACACAATCCATACATATTATCATATATTATTCTGCTGGCTAAGTTTTAACTCTGAATAAAAGTATTAATGCTAGAAATAATAAAACACTGAAGTTACAGTAATAAAAGCAAATTAAAAATATAGACCTAAAGTATTATATCTACAGGCATGTTTATATATATGTCATATATAAATCTGCAGTGTAGGACTAGCATACAGAAAAAATATACAGAGACCTAGAAATAAACATAAAACACTAAAATACAAAATACTACTTTCACTTATCTAAAACCTTACTGCTTCATACATAGTCTGGATAAAGACAATAAAACACATCCATTTGCACCTTGCATGTTTTCTTAAGCAAGTAAGCAGAGTAGTATAAAAAGTTTACCAGACCACAATTTAGACGAGCTTACTGGAAAGCCGGAAAAAAAATTTCTAGCAATGAAACTGACATTCTCTTATTTAACTGCTATGCAAAAAGCATATTTAGGTATCTGGGGAGAGAGGAAATTAGAGGATATGGTCTACACCTTCAAGAAGCTTACAGTCCAGCTGGAGAAATAAGACAAGCATATGTAATTCAATCATGGCTGTATGAAATGGTACCTACTGCATAAAGAGAGCTCCTGAGCTTCAAGATAAGAACGAAAGAGCAAAAGGGATTGGGGAGGAGGATCAAAGAGGAAATGGACCTTAGAGAATAAAACTCAGCCAGAGGCATAGCAAAGACAAGGCAAAATGGATAACATACATTCAAAGCACAAAGAACAAATGTGTCTGAAGAAAATTTAAGAACAGAGAAAAGAGCAATGAAAAACATTAAAGCTTGACAATGAAGAGCCTTGAGTACTAGGCAGAAAATGGAATTCCCAGGAAGGCATGAATGTTTTACAAGAGGCAGTAACATAATCAAATACATGGACTCACAAACAGTGATAAATCTTATTTCTCAAAGACTATAACACAATTAAAAGTGATATGCCAAAGATGTGGATCTCTAGAATATTACCAATATCCCTAGACCCTAGGTGCTTGCCTCTTCTTGCCTCATATAAGGTTATGAAGATAGTGCTTCTTACTGAGGAATTCTATCCTTATATATTATCTTTGTGTTTCAGAATTAGCATAGTATAAAATTTAATATTCAGCTACTGGTAAATTTTTATTCATGTATATTTTAAAACTACAGCAATAATACATACTTCTCAATAATATTGCAATTTTAGTAAAACTTAAGTGGAGAAAATTTTAACAAAATGGGCACAATTATTTTCTGCTTTGTGAATATTTTTTTAAGTTTTTTTAAGATTTTTTTTTAAGGTTATTTATTTATTTATTTATTTGACACAGAGAGCGATCATAAGCAGGCAGAATGGCAGGCATGGAGAGAGGGGGAAGCAGGATCCCTGCTGAGCAGAGAGCCCGATGCAGGTCTCAATCCCAGGACCCTGAGATCATAACCTAAGCCGAAGGCAGAGGCTTTAACCCACTGAGCCACCCAGGCACCCTTGCTTTGTGAATATTAAGCATTTTTTTCCCTCCTTGGAATGAGACTCAAATTCTCAGACGCAGTCACTATGGGTCATAAGAATGGCTAGAAACCACTACTCTTAAAAGAAAAAACTAGAAAAAGGAGAGACTAGAACAATGATTTTCGACATCTCTTAGGATATAGGTGATTCCCAGCCTCCCCTTGATTCTAGATTGCTAGAGTGCAGGCTAGGATTCTGCATTTTAAACAAAATGTACCTAATGCAGGTGGTCCCAGGGTCATACTGATCAGAAAAAGAGAGGCCTAGCAAGAATTTATTTACTAAAGTCAGTTATAAGTGTAAGAACCTGAACTAAGAAGTGGTAGTAAAAACAGAATGAAGTAGAAGAAGAAAAGAAGCACTTCCTAAAAAGATCAACAGAAATTGATGGCAGATTATAGCAATAACATAAAGTAAATCATTATCTCTAAGCAAAAGTATGGGTGCCTACTTAGAAAGTAGACCAAAAACTTAAATCTAGATATAGAAGACTGAATCTAAAAAAGAAAGAGAAAAATTTTCATTTGAACACAATTCAACTAAATTTAATACTGTAAAAAAAATAAGCAAAAAGAAATATAACTTTTAAAACATGGCACTTAATAGAGCTCTGAATTTATACTAAGACTTGTTTTGTTTTTTTTTTCACACAGACAAGCTTAAAATTTGCACTAACCGATACAGAGCACTACGTACCATTCTGCTTTGTTTGGTGATCCCACAAAGTGATATATTAGTTTCACTTTCATGAACAATAAACTGCATCACATAATTAATGAAAAGCAAATGTTTTTATTACAACTCTAGTAATGAAATTTCATCAGAATTATACTGCTTTAGCTCATAATAATGGAATCTTTTAAACCCATATTACGAGGTATTACCGGAAAAGAAAGATGTTTGCCAGTCAAGAATCAAAGTAAATTAGTATCTAAAAAGTTTTAAACTTGAAACCGAATGGGCATTTTCTCCTCTCTCCAAATTTAAAGAATGCAAAAACAATGTTAAAGTTTGGAATCTGGAATGCACAGATTTGTTGTCAACTCCCAACATCTATCTATACCCTCTTCTAGACCCACTCTGCCATTACTTCTTAGGCATTTAATTGGTCTCACGTAAGATGATTCCATCTGCCCACAGTAACTGGTCAAGGATTGGGCATGTGACTTAACCATGTCCAACTGGAGTAAATCTCAAAACTTTTTATTGGAAGGCTAGGCCAAAGTCAGTCTTTCTGCCCTGATGTGAACTAGAACCCACATGGCCAGTGAGACACTGGGCACCATCTTAAAATCGTGACAATAATCAGCCTTAGAATTAAATTGGTCAAGGCAGAAGGTAGAGATAGAAAGGAATTAAGTCCTAAGGGACAGTTTGAGTAATGGTTAACCTACTGCCTGAAGCCATTTATCTTACCTGCTAAACAGTGGAAGCAGACAAATTATCTTAAAACCATTTTGAAGTGGAATTCTATTGTACTGGAACTAAAATTCAGATATTATGCTTCCCAACATAAGCAAAACATTGTAATAATGAGTATCTATTATTCCATATTTAAAAATTAATGTGTCCAATTGGTATAAGGTGTCATGGAAAGGGTATGTTCAAGCCAACAATCATTGCACAAGTATTATGAGTCCTGCCATTAACTTGTCTCAAATCATATAGCTAACAACAATCTTTCTGACTCCTAAAGAGTCATGTCTTTCTTTTATTTCCAGAGATTATCCACTGAAAAAAAAATTGTGCAACATGGTATCTCTTATACAAAGAAGGTACAGAACAACTGTTAGTACTAAATCCTTTTCTGGAGAATCCATGCCAAGGAGATTCTTGTTTCCTTTTACCAAAATAAAGTCTATCCAGGTTCAACTTTTATTTCTTCCTTAAACATAAAATATTTAAATGTTTAAGCCCTTACTCATCATATGGAAGAGTACCACCTATCAAAGAAATTGGATTATCTTAACAAGTTAAATAATTTCAGTTACAGAGAAAAAGAAATGTCCTTTATAAGATACAAAGAATGTATCTTTTCTTTTTTCATTGTCTAACAAATAATTTATCTCTCATAGCTCACATATCGCCTCTTAATACTTATCAGCATGTAATACCTAGTAAGTTTTTTATGTACCTGATGAACATTTCACTTTTGACCCAACTTTGGAAATTTCAATTCTCACACTAAAAA
>PITA01014352.1:28050-53986 GCA_004023965.1 Spilogale gracilis
CTCTCCCTCTCCCCCCCCCCATTTCTCTCTCTCAAAAAAAAAAAAAAAAAAAAAAAAAAAAACCAAAATTTGCCTTCAAAGTAAAAGAAATAAAAAAATTATAAGAAAAAATGAGCTAGGTGAAAAACTAAAAAAAAAAAAATAAAAAAAAAATATAAAAAAAAAAAAAAAAAAAAAAAAAAAAAAGAACCTGAATTTGCCTCCTATAGAGAAGATATAACAAAGTTTTGAGAAACAGTTTCCTAGGTAGAGAAGATATAACAAAGTTTTGAGAAGCAGTTTTCACATAGCTGGAAAATATGATCTGAACATGAATTAGGAAACTTAGATAAAAACAAAAACAAAATTGTTTACTTGAACAGGGTTCTGGTCCCCAAGAGGAAAGTTGCTTTTATTGTTACTACTGCAGAATGCAACAGTGGTCCTTTGTCATTTCGCTAAGTATCTCTAGGTATATAATTTTAAATACCTGAAAAAAAATCTGTTCTGTGATAATACAAGTCTACTACAAAATTTCTGTTAGTGATAATCATCAGTATTATCTTTAAAATAACGGGGCTTAAGGATCTGATAAATACTTCTTCTTGTACCACTGATTTATCTACCTACTAATTCTAATTTATGGCCCTTAATTATGGCCTGCTAAAAGATATTATTAACTTGGACCTTATTTAAGGGGAAAATATTTTAAAGCTCTCTTCCCTTCTCCTATTGTGAATATTTAGTTAAGAATTCAAATAATATGTCTCTCTTTATTGTACTATCATAATAATTGTTATGTAAGTTAAAGATTAACTCACATTAAAAGGTAGCAACAATCAAGGCTTAATGAATCGTGACTAAATTTTTAAAAAGGGAGGGGAAGAACCCAGAAATCAATAAAATATTTAGTCTACCCCTAACTAAAGTATTTCCCCCATTATAAATCAGTAAATATAAGCGAGTTACAATTTAGTCTCTAACACTGGAGCCCCATGTTAAATAATGTAACTGAAATAAAGACATCTTCAGATGAAGGGAAACCGAGAGAATTAATTACCAACAGCCCTATACTATAGTTAATGCTAAAGGAAATTTTCAAATTTAAGGGAACTAACAGAATTTCAGATTTTCAGAAAGGATTAAAGAACATCAGAAATGGTAAATATTTTAATATATGCAAAAGACTTTTTTGTTTGTCCTTTTTTTTCTCTCATTTTTCAATAATATAAATACACATTTAAAGCAAAAGTTGTTTATGGGATGTACTAGATGCAATCAAAGTGTACGCTTTATTTTTTTTTAAGATTCTATTTTTAAGTAATCTTTCCACAGAACATGGTTCTTGAACCCACAACCCCAAGATCAAGACTCACATGCTCCACCAACTACACCAGCCAAGTGCCCCGAAATATACACTTTAAAATGTTTAATTTTATATTTTATGTGTTTTATCGCAATTTTTTAAATTGTTGGGTTTATATATGGAGAGTATTATAACAAACTACAGCATAAAGACTCGGCAGAGTACAGGCTTATAAACTTGCAAGGTTTTTATATTTTGTATGAAGTTACACAAAATGAACTATGTAAAATGTAAGAAACTTAAAGACACCTATACATTACCTGTGAAAAGTAAAGAGTGTATATTATGATCACTAAAGCAACCAGTAAAAAGGTGAAGAAATCTAGTTAATAACCAAGATAAATAAGGGTGCTTGGCTAGCTCAGTTGGTAGAGCATACAACTCTTGATCTCAGGGTCATGAGTTCAAGCCCCACACTGGGTGGAGAGTTTACTTAAAAAACAACCCCAAGATGAATATAAAAATAAAATTCTAAGAAACATTCAAATAAACAAAAATTGCAGGGGAAGAAAAAAAAAAAGCCTGGGAGAACAAAACACAAAAGAAACAAAAAGAATAAAAATA
This sequence comes from Spilogale gracilis, assembly GCA_004023965.1. NCBI lineage: Eukaryota > Metazoa > Chordata > Mammalia > Carnivora > Mephitidae > Spilogale > Spilogale gracilis. Next base: position 29,960 of record PITA01014352.1, read on the forward strand.
CAAAAAGACAAATCTAAATCTATCAATAAATGTATTAAACAATACACTTTAACAGGTGCTGTCAAAATTGATAATGGAATAGAATACAACTATATGCAGTACAGAAGAGATGCACTTTAAATATAAAGATACTGATATGTTGAAAGTAACAGAGAACAATAAGCACAAGATAGCTTAACATCAGATCAAGTTAATTTCAAAATAAGAAGTAAATTCATCAGGAAGGTATAGCATTCATACATGTTTATAATCTTATAACAAAGTTTCAAAATTTAGGAAGTCAGAACTGACATAATTTAAGATAAAACAGACAATTCCAAAATCAAGAATTGGAGATTTTAACACTCTTCTCTTAACTAAATTGATAGAACTAGACAAAACAAAACAGTAAAGACAATGAAGATATGAAGAATGCTATCAATTAGCTTGTCTTTAATAATTACATTACATCTAATAAAACAATACATCTAATAAAAAAACAGTACATCTAATAAAAACACAACATTCTTTCCAAGAGCACAGAGTTCATTTGACTACACAAGGGGTCAAAAGTCAAGTCTCCACAGATTTAAAGACTGAACTAATAAACAATATGGTCCCTAAGCACAAGGGAATTAAATTAAAATCATTAACAACTAAGAATACTAGGTAAACCCAAGTATTTGGAAACACACATATTTCTTTAGAATTAATGGTCAGGGGCGCCTGGGTGACTCAGTCGTTAAGCATCTGCCTTCGGCTCAGGTCATGATCCTGCAGTCCCGGGATGGAGCCCCACATTGGGCTCCCAGCTCAGCAAGAAGCGTGCTTCTCCCTCTCTCACTCCCTCTGCTTGTGTTCCCTCTCTAGCTGTATTTCTGCCAAATAAATAAATAAAATCTTAAGAAAAAAAAAAAAAAAGAATGGGTCAAAGAAGAAATCAAAAGAGAAATAGGAAAATATTTTAAATGATAATAAAAACATATCAAAATATGCAGGATGCAGCTAAAGCAGTACTTAGAGGAAAATTTACAATTTTAAGTTATTACATTAGAAGAGAAACTCCAAAATCAATAATATGAGTTCTCACCTTAAGAAACTGGGGGAAAGGGAAGCAAATTAAAACCGCCTAGGTATAAAGAAGGAAACAATAAAGGTATGAGAAGAAACTGATAAAATAGGAAATAAACAAAGAAAATGAAATTAAACCAATAGTTCTTTGAAAAGATTAATAAAATGACAAGCCTCTTGACAGACATTCAAGGAAAGATAAACGATAAAAATTACATTTCATTCCAGTATCAGGAATGCAAGAGAAGACATTATTACTGATCCTAAGTCATTTAACATCTGATAAGACACTATTAACAATTCTACGGCAAATAAATTTGGCCACCTAAATAAAATAACCAAAAATAACAAAGACACAAGTTATCAAAACTGAACCAAAAACAAATAGAAAGTATAAATAGTTCTATATCAGTTAAAGAAACAATTTGTAATTAAAAACTTTCCCACAAAGAAAACTCCAGGTTTAAATAGCTTTGCTGGTAAATTCTGTCAAACATTCAGAGGAGAAATAACACTAATCCACCATAAACTTGTTCAGAAAACTGAGGAGGAAATACTTTCCAACTCAATTTACAAGATTAATATTACCATCATATCCAAATCAGACAAAGATCACAAGAAAATCAGAAAACTGATAACCCCTAATTAACACAGATGCAAAAATCTTTTTTTTAATAAAAATTTTATTTATTTATTTGACAGAGAGAAACACAGGAACAGAGGGAACACAAATGAGGAGTGAGAGAGGGAGACGCAGGCTTCCTGCTGAGCAAGGAACCCAATGCGGGGCTCGATCCCAGGACTTGGGGATCATGACCTGAGCTGAATGCAGACACTTAACAACTGAGCCACCCAGGCACTCCAACAAAAATCTTTTAAAAAATATTTTTTAGCAAATAAAATCCAACATAATGTAAAAATGATTATCCAATATCCTAACAGAGTGAGTTTATCTTGGGAATATGAACACCTTATCTAAAAATCAGTCTCCATAATTTACCATATTAATGCAAGAGAAAAGAAAAAATATGATTTCAATAGATGGAAGAACTGCAGTCAACAAAATTCAATACCTATTTGGGATAAAAGCTCTTGGCCAACAAGGAACAGAAAAGAGCTTCTTCAACCTGATGGAAGGCATATATAAATAAACTGCAATATCATTTATAATAGCAGAAAAATATTAACTACTTTGGGATTATATACATATAAAATATTATATATATATATATATTTTTTTTTTTTTTTAAATATGTACAAGACCCAGGGGCACCTGGGTGGCTCAGTCAAATATCTGCCTTCAGCTCAGGAATGATCCCAGGATCCTGTGATTGAGTCCTACATCAGGCTCCCTGCTGAGCACAGGAGTCTGCTTCTCTCTCTCCCTCCCCTGACTCGTTCTCTCTCATTAAATAAAATCTTAAATTTAAAAAAAAAAAATTATATATACATATATATATATATATATATATATATATATATATATATGTATGGGCACCTGGTGGCTCAGAGGGTTAAGCCTCTGCCTTTGGCTCAGGTCATGATCTCAGAGTCCTGGGATCAAGCCCAACATCTGGCTCTCTGCTTGGCGGGAAGCCTGCTTCCTCCTCTTTCTCTGCCTTTTTCTCTGCCTATTTGTGATCTCTCTCTCTCTGTCAAATAAATAAATAAAATTTTTAAAGCCTTTAAAAAATTAAATATATATATAAGAACTGTATATTATAACTTAGAAAATATTGTTAAAATAACACCTACATAAATTGAGAGATCTACAATGTTCATCAATTGGTAATCTCCACTGGTAGTTTCAATACAGAGTTAAAAAATTATTGAAATCCCAGTTGGCTTTTTTTTTTTAATTTCTGGAAGGTGATAAGTTGATTTTAGAATTTATACAGAGCCAATAGAAAAGCCAAAACAAATTTGAAAAGGAAGAACAAAATTTGGAGGGCACCTGGGTGGCTCAGTCAGTTAAGCAGCTGCCTTCAGCTCAGGTCATGATCTCAGGGATCCTGGGATCGAGCCCCATATTGGACGCCCTGCTCAGCAGAAAGCCTGCTCCTCCCTCTTCCTCTGCTGCTACCCCTACTTTTGCTCTTTCTGTCAAATAAATAAATAAAATCTTTAAGGGCACCTGGGTGGCTGAGTTGTTAAGCATCTGCCTCCGGCTCAAGTCATGATACTGGAGTTCCGGGATCAAGCCCCGCATCGAGCTCCCTGCTTGGTGGGAAGCCTGCTTCTCCCTCTCTCACTCCCCCTGTTTGTGTTCCCTCTCTGGCTGTGTTTCTCTCTGTCAAATAAATAAATAAATCTTTAAAAAGAAAAAAAATGAAGAACAAATTTGGAAGACCTATACTTCCAAAGGATTTCAGGACTTATTAAAGCTATAGTACTCAAGATAGAGTTGCACTGGCTAAAGAACAAACACACCAAGGGAACAGAACAAAGTCCAGCTACAGATACACACTTGACTTTCAAATGTGGTCAATTGATTTTTTCATTGATTTTCCTCAATGAGAGGAAAGATACTCTTTCTAACAAATAATTCTAGAACAATTAGATATTTGTAGAAAACATTAACTTCAACCCCTTACCTCATGCTATATGCAAAATCAACTGGATATGAATGACAGACTTAAATGTTAAGAGCTAACATTATTAAACTTGAATAAAATAAAATCTTTGTGACACTGAATTGGGTAAATATTTCTTAAACAGGGCACAAAGACATTTAGCCACTGGAGAAAAAAATGATGAAACAAACATTATAATGAAAAACTTTTACTCTCTGAAAGACACAATCAAGAAAAGAAACAAGGCAAACCACAGTCTGAGAAAATTATTTCACATAACATGTCTGGCATTTTGGTTGCTTTTATGAATAATCACAAAAACGCCTTATGGTACAAGTGACTCACTAAAGATTTATAGATTGGCATGTATTATTCTCAACAGAGGAATCCATTTTCCTCATTCTAGTATTATTATTAATTTAACCAGTTATTCAATCTCATCATACTTAAGTAGTTTCTGATTTGTCGTCTTCTTTTTTTTTTTTTAAGTGTTTATTTATTTCACAGAGAGAGATCACAAGTAGGCAGAGAGGAGGCAGAGAGGCAGGCAGAGAGAGTGGAGGAAGCAGGTTCACTCCTGAGCAGAGAGCCGGACACGGACGCGGGCCTCATCCCAGGACCCTGAGATCATAAACTGAGCTGAAAGCAGAGGCTTAACTCACTGAGCCACCCAGGTGCCCTGTTTTGTCTTCTTACACTTGCCTAAAAGTCCTTGCTACAAATGACAGGTCAGAGATTGAGTTCTTTAGAAGAAAAATCAAAAAGCCTCAAGAACGAACCATCACCAACACTTGTCAGATTACACTAAGTGAACAAGTCAGGATCTTCAGGACTTTTTAAGTCCAGAAGCAGATACTTCATGGAAAGAGGCAGCTTAACTCCAAGACCTTTCCATCAAATCAATGCCCATAAACTCTGCTACTGATTTACCTTTTAATTTTTCAACTATTTTTAATAATAAAATTTAAATTTTGGCATGTTACATTTCTATTTTTGTTTATATTTAGGTATTTTACATTTCTGTTATGATTTCTTTTTTGACTCAATGGTTATTCAGCTGTAATTTGTTTAATTTCAACATGTTTGTAAGTTTTCCAGTTTTCTTCATGTAATTTCTAGTTTCATACCATTGTGATCAATAAAGACGCTTGACATGAATTCAATCCTCTTAAATTTGTTAATACTTGTGTTGTGACCTAACATGATCTATCTTAGAAAATGTTCCATGCACACTTGAGAAAAATTTGTACTCTGTCCCTTCTGAATAACATGTCATTGAAAGCTAATGTTTCCTTACTGATTTTGTCTGGATGATCTATCCATTGATGTAAGTGGAGTATTTTTTTTTTTTTAAGATTTTATCTATTTGACAGAGAGAAACACAGCCAGAGAGGGAACACAAGCAGGGGGAGTGAGAGAGGGAGAAGCAGGCTTCCCGCCGAGCCACTCAGGCACCACCGATATAAGTGGAGTATTGAAGTCCCCTACTATTGCTGCATTGCTGTCTATTTCTCCTTTAGGTCTGTTAATATTTGCTTTATACATTTAGGTATTCCTATATTGGGTGCATAAATATTTACAAATGTTATATTCTATAAATGTTATATAATATTTATAAATGTTATATTCAAATGTTGGAGTGACTCCTTTATAATTTATTCCATAAAGTATAGCTACTCCAGCTTTATTTTCATTTCCAGTGGAATGGTGTATCTTTTTCTATCACTTCACTTTGTCTGTGAGTCCTTATATCTAAATCAAGTCTCTTAGAGACAGCATATAGTGGGTCTTGTTTTTTAATTCATACAACTCTATTTTTTGAGTGAAAAAATTAGTTCATTTATATCTAAAGTAATTTTTGATAGGTACGCTCTTAATTTCATTTTGTTCATTGTTTTCTGGCTGTTTTTGCAGTTCCTCTCTTTTTCTATCGTTCTCTTCCTCTGTAGCTTGATGACTTTCTTCAGTGGTAGGCTCACGTTCCTTTTTATCTTTTTTTTTCTTTTAAGATTTTTATTTATTTATTTGAAAGTGAAAGGGACAGTGTGTGTTCACGAGCAGGGGAGTGGATAGGGTCAGAAGGAGAGGTCATAAGCAAACACCCCACCGAACAGGGAGCCTGATGTGGGGCTCAATGCCGGGACCCCAGACTCATGACCTAAGCAGAAGGTGACACTTAACTAAGCCACTCAGGCACCCCCCGTTTTTTTTTAAGTTTTATTTATTTGAGAGAGAGAGAGTGTGTGCAAGTCGGAGTTTGGGCAGAGAGGGAGAAAGAAACTCAGTAGATCCATGCTGTGCAGAGCCCAGTGTGGGGCTTAATCTCCCTGAGATCAGACCTGAGCCAAAACCAAGAGTTGGTCACCACGCAGGCACCCCTCTTTTGTTTTTTTTTTTTTAGTGCAGTGGGGTTTTTTGGTTTGTGGTTACTATGAGGCTTACATATAACAACTTATACCTATAACAGTCTATCTTAAGTTGATAAAAACTTAAGTCTGATTCCATTCCAAAACACATTTTTACCCTTCTCCCATGTTTTTTTGAAGTCACATTTTATATCTTTTTTTATCTTGTGTATTTAATTATTTTAACCACAGTTACTTCTACTACTTTTGCATTTTAATCATGTTAACTTTATAAGTGATTAATTCACTACCTTTGGTATATATTTATTTTTCTGGTGCGATTAATTCTTTCATATATTTTCTTGTTATTAATTAGCACGCTTTCTTATCAGCTTAAAGAAGTCTCTTTAACATTTCTTTTAAGGTTAGTTTAGTGCTGATGAACTCCTTTAGCTTTGCCTGTCTAGAAACCTCTTTCACTTTCCGATTCTGAATGATAATTTGTTAGATATTTGGGCGGAAATTTTTCTTTCAGCACCTTGAATATATCATGCCATTCTCTATGGTTTACAAAGTTTCTGCTGGAAATATCTGCTGATAGTTTCATGGGGGTTTCCTTGTATGTAAGGAGCTGTTCTTCTCTTGCTGCTTTTAGTATTCTCTCCTTGCCTTTAAATTTTGACACTTTAGGGGCATCTGGGTGGCTCAGTTAGCATCCAACTCTTGATTTCAGCTCATTGTGATCTCAGGGTTGTGAGACTGAGCCCCACATTGGGCTCTGTGCTGGGCATGCAGCCTGCTTGGGATGCTCTCACTCCCTCTTCTTCTCCCTCTCCTCCTCTGCTCAGTTTCTCTCCCTCTCTCTCTCAAAAATAAACAGATTTTGATATTTTAATTATGATGTGTCATGGTGTGGGTCTCTGTGAGCTCATCTTACTTGGAATTCTCCAGAATCCCTGGATCTGAATGCCTTTCCTTTCCCCATTTAGGAAAGTGTTCAGCCATTATCTCTTCAAATAAAATGTCTGCCCCTTTCTCCATCTTCTCCTTCTGGAACCCTAATAATGCAAACGTTAGTCCATTTGATGTCATCCACCATGAAACCCGTAAGCTATCTTCACTTTTTTTTTTTCAACTCTGTCAGGTTGAACTACCTATCTCCATTTCATTAAGGTGTTTTTTTTTATTTATTTGACAGAGAGAAACACAGCCAGAGAAGGAACACAAGCAGGGGGAGTGAGAGAGGGAGAAGCAGGCCCCCCACCGAGCAGGGAGCCCGATGTGGGGCTTGATCCTGGGTCTCCGGGATCATGACCTGAGCCAAAGGTAGTCGCCTAACCAACTGAGCCACCCAGGCGCCCCTCATTAAGGTTTTTTATGTAGTTTTATCTTTTTTTTTTTTTCATTTGGAACATATTCCTCTGCTCCTTGATTTTGCTTTACTGTGTTGGTTACTATATAGTAGGTGAAACAACCGCTTCTCCCAGTATTGAAAAAGGGGATTCATGTAGGAGGTGAACCTTCTCATTCAACTCTGCCCCAGCTCTTTGTTGTCTCCCAAACCTTTGTAACTTGTCCAAGAGCCTATTATGGGTTGTTTTTTTTTTTTAAGGTTTTATTTATTTATTTGACAGAGACAGAGAACACAAGTAGGCAGAGAAGTGGGCAGAGGGAGAGGGAGAAGCAGGCTTCCCGCTGTGCAGGGAGCCCAATGCAGAGCTCGGTCCCAGGACCCTGGGAGCTGAAGGCAGACACTTAACTGCCTAAGCCACCCAGGCACCCAGAGCCTATTATGTTTTTAATAGCTTCCAGTAGAATGATGTGCCAAGGCCTGTCAGTGTCTCTAGGGGGAAGATCTCAGCACCTAGATTAAGTCTGTTTGGAAACGAGATTCTCTTAATAGTAGACTCATTTAATAGTATATACACATCTATACAGTCCTGTAAAACTGCAGGCACAAGCCCCATTGGCCAGGTGATCTAGCAGTGCCCTTAGGCAGCAGTCACAAAGACTGGAGCTTTAGATGAGCATATAAACTCTTTTCTGGAGGCCACAGGTGAACTAGAGTAAGGCAGAGGGAGAACATCAAGATGGCATCCACAGTCTAAGTTTCTTGAAAATAGCTCTGTAGCCCACTAAATATGAGCCAAACCTGAAGAGCTCCTAGGTTAAAACTCCAAGAGAAGCAAAGATGCCTCCTTCACAGAAAGACTGGTTGTATCTCAGTTTATGGTTGACACAGTGCCCTAGGTATGAAAACCTGGACCCTGGAATGAAAGCCCCCTTGGCCGCCAGAGCCAGGCAGTCAAGTGGAATCCCCTGGGCAGCATCTATAAACACCAGGGTATCAGACATAAAAACAAGAGCCCCAGCTATGTGTAAAGCTCCCCTCCAAGAGACACTGGTGATCTGGAACACGTAGTACCTACCTCCAAGGTCCCCAGAAAGGCTTACAGTCAAGCCCCTAGAGGCTTATTTAATTAGAAACCTGGCCCTCAGGCTGCAGCCATGATGATTAGGCCTCCTTTATAGAAAGGCCAAGCTCCTGGGTCTGTTGCCTCTTGCTGTGGCATGGGGGCTGTAGCTATTTCAGAGGTTTTTCTCTATTGGTTACAGTCCTGGGGACCCACAAACATAAGCCCCACTAGCTGCAGAACTACATGACACAGAGGTGTCCTTTGGCAGCAACCACAAAACTTGGGGAATCAAACTGGGGTATGTGCTCCAGTCTTAGTGACACCAATTATGGTGGTCTTATGGGACCTGAAACACAAACTGCCATGGCCTCCAATGCCAGTAGTGAAGACTGGGCAGCAGCCTCAAAGACTGAGGGACCTATAACAAAATGTATAAAAGCTCCCTTCTGAGAGATACTGGTACTCTGACATATGGCAAAGGGGGAGTGCGAGGATGAGGCCTGCCAGTCTCCATCCCTGAAGTATTCCAGCAGGCTCCAAGCTGTGTGTGTTAAATTAGATGCCTGCTCCTCAGGCTGACACTAACATAAGCTGGCAAGTCTTCTTCACTTCAAGTCTGGCTGAGATAGCTGCCTCGGAGCTGAGCCCTACAGTGGGTAAGTCTGAGCCCACAGGCCCTTTAAGAGCTATCTCCCAGAGGGCTACAATCTTGTGGGTCTCTGGATACTAAAGCTCCATGGCTTTCCAAAGTTAGATGTCTCTGGCAGGAGGTCAGGGAGGGGTGTGTGTCTCAGGTGCAGGCCCTAAAACTTGGGGTCTCCCAATGTAGGCCTCAAACTCTTTGCTCCTCGGGACAAGCTCCAAGTTCTAAGAGTCACTTTACCAGGAGTAGAGTGTGTGACAAGATTAAGTCCCATCCTCGGTTACCTGCTTCAGTGTGGTTTCCTTCCTGTTTGCCCCAATGCATAGCTGTCAGTCACCCAGGCTTTGAGTTTAAGAGGAAATTGTTCCATCTGTAGCTATAGACACAGTGTGTCTGTGGAAAGGGTTAGTTCAGGCTCCTCCTACGTTGTCATGTTGAACTGGAAACATGTAACACATATCTGATATAGCACTTGTATCCAGGAGATACAAAGAACTCTCAGTTCAAAATGAGACAAGCAATCCAATTAAACAAAAATATATAAAATCTAAAGAGATACTTTACCAAGCAAGATAAACAAATGGCAAATAAGCACATGAAAAGATGCTCATCACTAATCATCTAGAAAATAGAAGTTAAAACCACAATGAGAAACCTTCTAGAATGTCTAGTTTAAACGACTGACAATATCAAGTGCTGGAAAGGATATGTAGCACCGGTTCTCACATACTGCTGATGAGAAAGGAGAATGGTACACCCACTTTGGAAAACAGTATATAGCAGCATATCTTAAAGGGTAAACACACACTTAGCATACACTTCTTCAATTCCATTTCTAGGTATTAAAAGAAACAAAATCACGTTCACACAAAAACATGTACACAAGTATTCACAGGAGTAAAACTGGAAACCTGAAAGTTAAATGTCTATAGCAGAAGAAAAAAACTAATGAGTGGATAAGCAAATGGTGATGTATCAGTACTACTAAAGGCTACACAGCAAGAAGAAGGAACAAAATATTAAAGCATATAACAGGAAAAATCTCAAAAACATTATGTTAGGTTAAAAAAAAGAGTGAAGCACAAAAGACTACATACTTCATGATGGTAAATGAAATCCTTAAACATGACAAAACTATCATACAAAACAGATCAGTGGTTGTAAGAGGATAAGGGAGGAGGAGATCACCTGCAAAAGAATAAGAAAAAACATTGTCGGATGACTAAGCCATGTATTTATTGATTGTGACAGTAAATACATAACTGTGCACAATAAATAAAATTCATCAAACTGCACACTAAGAATGGGTAATTTTATTCTATGAAATTTAACCTCAATAATGTTTGGGGGAAATTCTAAATGCAGAGAAACTTGATATATAAAATTATTTCTGATAAGGTTTCATACTTGATCACTGAAGCTGAACACTATAGGATTTTATGAAATTAAGATTAAATTTCAAAATCTTAATATGTGAGAAGAGCAGTTTACAATGGTTTGCCATCAAATGATTTTCAAAATTATTCTGGTCTCAGGTTTCTAGAAATAAAAATGAAAGGTGCTTTAAAAAAGTTTAGTAAAAATAGAAGAAAATTTGTAAAAAATATCAATTTAAAGTACATCAATTTAAAGTGCATGCTGTCGGGGCGCCTGGGTGGCTCAGTTGGTTAAGCAACTGCCTTCGGCTCAGGTCATGATCCCGGAGATCCGGGATCGAGCCCCACATCAGGCTCCCTGCTCGGTGGGAAGCCTGCTTCTCCCTCTCTCACTCCCCCTGCTTGTGTTCCCTCTCTCGCTGTGTTTCTCTCTGTCAAATAAATAAATAAAATCTTAAAAAAAAAAAAATTAAAAAAAAAAAGTGCATGCTGTCACAAATAATGGATAATGAAAAAACAATTGAGGGGAACAATTTCCTATGGGGAATTAATTACAGTCAACTAATGATTTAACAACTTTCCCAGACTCATTCTCTGTGATGCTCTTCTAAACTCCTTCTCAGGTGACCCTGTGACTATGCAAAGAGGCCCTTGACAGAGCACTTAGGATATTAAAAGCTGACCAATTCACCATGGTAAGGCCGTGGACCTAGAGAGATAAAGAGCTTCTTATCACAAAAGGTGTGAGGGTGGATTAAAACAAAGAAAACAAAGCATGTTTCTGCAAAAACTTTATTTTCAAAAGGAACCATTTTGTTTTAGATGTCAAACTCAATCAATGCAAAATTTTGTTTTCAAAAGATTTCTTCAATGAAACAGTTCATTTCTCTGCTGTTTAGTTCACTGTATTTTTACAAGCACCAGGCTGAGCAAACCATGATTCAGAGAAGCCATCTTATGCACATTGCTGTTGTCCCACATCATTCAGAACAAACCTTTTTAGATCGTTAACTACCACAGGAGTGCTGATTACACAGGCACCAGCAATTTCCTAACCAATGACCACCTGAACAATGATGTGTTCAGCTTCTCAGACCCTGCAGCCTTTCAAAGGTGAATCATTTCACAGTTTGGAACTAGATCTCCATAGCAACTTCCCTTTGAGGGTTTTAGAATCACCATCCAGTAATTCTATGATCATCAAGCTCAACCATTCCCAATGGTTCTTTTCACAGCAGATGGAAAAGGAAGCCTTGAAATTTTACAGTCTATTTCAAGCAATTCATCTGGCAGCCTATTAGAATTCAAAATATTTCGACCTTCAATCACAAAGCATGTTATCTGAAGCTGTGGTGATCTCAAGTCAAGACAAGCAGACGTTTTAGTCTAATCACCCATGATGAGAAGAGACTGACAAAAACTCTTAATTCAACCACCATCAAAATGCTTATTTTAACTGCATGAAAGTCTTTCAACAGGCAATGAAAACACACCATGTACCATTTTATCACAACCTTCTGTTCAAGGAAAATATGAATTCTGAATATTGACATGGATCTCTGTGCTTCTTACACTGCTTGGAACAAATATGTTTCATAAAAGTCAGCATAAATCCAATTTAAGAGCATTACTTTTTTCCACTTGCAAAAGCCAAAAACCACTAGCAAACGGCTATGGACTTTTGATAAAGTTAGTCAGTTTAAATAAAATCAAGTATATCTGGACCGCTTAAATTTTTTCAGGCAAACTTCAACATTAATAATCGGAAAATGTCAATTCCTCAGAAAACTAATCAAGAGGCAAAGACAGATCTTAAAGAAAAACTTAACTGACAAAAAGTCATTGACGTTTTCCTATTCAAGTAATTCTCTAATGGTTCCAAAATATACTAACCTTCCTTCTTCAAAATATTCAACTCAATTACATTTAAAAAGCTATATATTCTAAACTGCTAATAAATGCAGTTAAGTTCTTATCCAAACCCTTCTTACTTAAAAATTCAACTACATGTAATAATTTCACTAAATAATTTTCAGTATTATACATGTAAAGCACACAGAGGTATTTATTTCAGTATTACAGATGTTCAGTGACATATTAGAAGTTCTATGCAAAAATTTTAAATGCTATTTTTCATTACTAACCAAATGAAAATATAGTTGCCTGTGAGGAACTAAACCAACTTTAAGAACAAACTAAACACTGGGCAACACAAGACAATTACAGTCTATGAATCACTAAATCAACTCAAAGCAGATGACAATTTTTTTTAAATGTCAGAACATAAATATTAACTATCTTTGCATAATCTCAAATATAAAATAGAACAAGGAAATATGTATGGATTTCTAAGTGATCACCTAGAGTCTTCACATAGTTAATAACTGTTGAACAACGTCAATTTTATGAATCCACAAAGAAACACAATAAACACCAGTTCCAACGCCTCAGTGCTTTAGAAAAAGTAAGCTTAAATTTAATTATCTCATGAGCATGAAAAATTTTAACAGACTTATTTTACTTCCTAAGGACAAAGAGACACATAAACACATTTTATATCATCAAACTGTTATTACTTGCTGCATAAAATGTGACAACTAATTTGTCTTTATGTAAGCCTATGAAATAAGTATTTCAAATCAAATACACATATATATTTTTATTATCGGCTTTATGGTTGGTTTAAATATCTAATCACAAAAAAAGAAGATAGCAAAATTATTTCCTGCTGCATAGTTAGCTCTCCAAAACTTGTACCAACTAGTAAACTCCTGACCGCTAAAACCTAGTGCAAGTTTTTAAAGGAAAATAAACAATTTAACAATTATTTAAGAAATAAAATCATTAACTTTCCTTCTAGGGAACATCTCCCCTTATTTTTTAAATTTCCACTTCACTAGGAAGTGCAGAAGAGTAGAATAAGGAAGATACCAAAACATTATGCCTTACTAGACTTATTTTGGATTGGTTTAGTTTATGATCTGAGCTACAGAACTTAAATTTAAACCAAGGATAATGCTTACATTAAAAAGATAATGAGCAATTATATACACATGTGTTCATGCATTTTCTATTTTTAACCATAGTTAATTTTACTCCTATTGGGGAGGGGTCAGGGGAGAGAACAACAGAGGAAATCACAAAGCACTTACTAATGAAATTCTAATACCAAAACTTCTCAAAGTGCAATTTAATGGCTACACTTTGACAACAACGTAAAAAATTGCTGGCTATTAGTACCATACATCAAAGTTTAAATAAACAGAAACTTCTCTAAACAGCTATGCGTGAGCATTATTCATTCATCTGAGAGAGCAAGAACATGCAGGTGGGGGGAAAAAGTCTTAAGCAGACACATCGTGGAGAGAGGAGCCCAACATGGAGCTCGATCCCAGGACCCTAAGCTGAAACCAAGAGTTGGCACTTAATTGTGCCACCAAGGCGCCCCTATGCATGAGTGTTATATCATAATTTATATCTGAGTTCTTTTAACTAAATATTCCAAATTTCATGTCCATATGCTGGATATTCAAATAATATATCTTTGTTGGCCTACAAGGCTCTTTTATAGGCACTCTATCTTAACGTAGAAATACTTAAAAATACTTAAAAATTCTTCACTATCAATAATTATCTTTGCTTAATTATCTGTCAAACAGACAGAGGATCATGCGGGATGGCCTGATAATATATAAAGATTATATAGATACTTCTATTGGTGGTAACAACATTATGATAAACTTTCTAAAACTATATACCCTAGAATACGAAGCAGATTCACCTAGAATTCAGAGTTATTATGAATTCCATCATTCATTGTAAGTATCCATTTGGCTGTGAAATTTTTAAGAACAGATGTATTATGCATTCTAATTCAGCCCTTAGAGTTTTACATCTGATAGTGTAGATACTTAATAAATGTTTGTCATCAATTATTAGATATAGTGATGTCTATAACTTAAAAACTCTACACTAGTAACTGAACTTACTTTTCACTTGCCGGTCACATAATGAGAACCAGAAATAGAAGAAAATCTACTGAGAAATGTTAATGAAAGAGAAAATATTGGCAGCTCTTTCTGCCCATGGGTCCTGTCTCTGAGCTTTAATAAAATCATCTTTTAAAAAAAAGAAAGAAAAAATATCTTGATATATCTTTATTTTTTTTATTTTTACCTTCCCTTCTCTCCCAATTTTACAAGAAATTATTCCTAACAATAAGCTAACATACAACAACTGAGTTGTGCAGCCTAGGGTAACGTTAAGATCATTTTATAACATGTAATGAAGCAACATACTATAACCAAAGCTCACTAAAATCAGTTACTAATTGACAGAGGCAGAAACATTTCTCTCAAATTAAGAAAAAATTCAAAGATTCCATAATAAAATATAGTTTGTTAAGTTAAATATAGTATTTAAGTTATATGGAAAACAATTTTATATTCAGTATAACACTAAGAACAACTATAAGACATGCATCCATTTTTATTCTTATCAATTGCTATGCCTTCATTTTGACCACAAAATACTGGGAACATGTGAGTAAAACCAGACTCCTCAGCTTTAAATCCAGCATCAGAAATCCAGCCATATAATCAGAGTGAGAGAGAGAGAGTGTGTGTGTGTGTGTGTGTGTGTGTGTGTGTGTGTGTGTTAGTGCTCTGCTTCTTCAATCAATATAGCAAAAGTATAGTTACCACAGTACTTGACCTCTGACTGGGGCAGCAATCTAAAGGAAAACTCCTTTAGCAAATGTGTTATTCCTCAGATAAGACAGCAGGATGCAGTATAATGGCTTAAACCTCTTTCATAAAGACAGTCATACTGCTTCAATAATCTTCTAAGTCTACTTAGAAGTCTACTCCGTGCACAGAAAACTTCAGGAAGACCCTTTCTATTAGACTACCAGCCCTGACAGAATATTAAAGTATGAAATTGCAAGTTATACTGGATTTTTGGCACACATAATTTGATCCTGCCAATCTGGGAAAAGATATAAATCTAAAATAGTGGAAATATTGAAGAGGTGTCCATAATAAATACCAAAGCCTTAAACATAAACAAATGGTAACAGTATGTTTTGGTTAAGGAGATGGCTTCCTATCAAGTAACAAAAGCCTTTAAAATGTGTACACCCTTCGGGCACCTGGGTGGCTCAGTCATTGTCTGCCTTCAGCTCAGGTCATGATCCCAGGGTCCTGGTATTGGGTCTCCCATCGGGCTCCCAGCTCAGTGGGCAGTCTGCTTCTCCCTCCACCCCTGCCGCCGTCCCCACCACCCTGCTCATGCTCGCACTCTCTTGCACACACACGGGCACAAAAATAAATAAACAAAATATTTTTTTAAAAAAAATTTTTAATGTGTATGTATACACTTTGACTCAGTAATTCTACTTTTAGGAATTTACCCTAAGAGGAATAAATCTGGCAGGTAAACAATAGTGTATATAAGGTCTGTATAAGGAGGTCTATAGTGTCACTCACCCACTCATTCAACAGTGAGAAGCATAAATGTGGCTGCTATCACGGAACTTACATACTATAGAGACGAATGAATATTAAATGAGTAAACAGATAACTGGCTAATATTCAATCTGAGAGAAAACAGAAAAAAAATTAAAAGGCATTCCGCAACAGCAAAGTCACTGGTGACCTAGACAAGAGCATTCTTAAATGCTGGTTTGGGGAAAAAGCTCACTGAAGTGGGTAAACCAACCAACAACCAACCAAAAAAAAACCCCAAAAAACAAAACAAAACAAAACAAAACAAACACCAAGAAAAAAAGTAATATGAAAAAACGGAGACAGTATAAACAAGATCTTTTCAGTTTTGTTGTGTAGACCAGAGAAATGAAGCAGTAGCTGGAGAGAGTCATTACATCATGTTTATATTGTCCTGAGAGCAAATCCATAGAGATTTTTCTGTATTTGTAACCACGATATGGAAAAAAGAGGGTGTGGTAGCAGGATCATAGTCCTATGAGAGAGAGAGGGAAGCAGATTGTATGTGCAAATGGAGAGGCTGGCCATGGCAAAAACAACTCACCTGTTATAATAAGAGGGAACATAGAGTATATGATACAGGTGGACATGGAATGACAGAACTCCATGGACCCACTGCCTCAGGGCCCGTGCATTTCCTGCTGTATCTGTACCCAAATATTTACATGATTTGATTTCTTACCTCTATCAGTTCTTTACTCAAATGTCAACTTTTCAGGGAAGCCTCCCCTTGTAGTGTTAAAAATTGCAAATCCCACCCCAACACTACTATCTTCTTTTCCTACATTATTTTTCTTTGTATTTATTACTATCAAGTGTACATTTTTTACTTTTTTTTAAAGATTTTATTTATTTTTGAGTGAGGATCAAGTGCATCGAGGAATGAAGTACAATGCTGAGTGCACAGGTGAAATCTGCTACGTGTAAGCCCGTAAAGACTGTTAAATTTTATTGTAAATAAAAAAGTTTGAATGATGAAAAAAAAAAAGATTTTACTTATTTATTTGACAGCGAGAAACAGCAAGAGAGGGAACACAAGCAGGGGAAGTGAGAGAGAGAGAAGCAGGCTTCCCGCCGAGCAGGGAGCCCAATGTGGGGCTGGATCCCAGATATCCAGGATCATGACCTGAGCCGAAGGCACTCACGTAACCAACTGAGCCACCCAGACGCCTCCATTTTTTACTTTTTAAACATTCTGTTTATTGTCTATAATAAATCTCTAGAGATAACACTAAAGAAAAACTCTGACATCTCTTTAAATAAAATGTGACGCTACCTAACAAAAAGGAAAAAAGGTCAATTTTTGCTAATATCTACATATAACTTACTTCCAGAAAAATCATGTTTCATTCCCATCAGTTGCGAGGGAGGAATCAGTTATAATGCAATAGCACATCAAGATTCTAGGTTGGCAGAAAGTAGGCCACTGGCATCAGAATAAACTAGCCAATGGTAAAGTCAGACTTGACAATCCAACCACCATTTGAGCAACAGTGAGCCAGAATTGAAACCAGAAGAATCTAGTCTCTCAAGAGTTTCTTCATATATTCAGGAAGTATACACTAGGGCAGAGAAAACAGGGGAGGAAAACACAAGACACAGAATCTAGGTTTGGGAAGAGACAATCCTAACCTGAAAATCTGATTACATCGCATACCATTAATGATCTTTATGTGTCCATACTACCTGTTGAGAATACCAAAGAGCTATCATATTCCTCTGTTTAATAATTAGTTTGTTCTCGGGGTGCCTGGGTGGCTCAGTTGGTTGGGTGACTGCCTTCGGCTCAGGTCATGATCCCGGACACCCGGGATCAAGTCCCACATCGGGCTCCCTGCTTGGCAGGAAGCCTGCTTCTCCCTCTCTCACTCCCCTTGCTTGTGTTCCCTCTCTGGCTGTGTTTCTCTCTGTCAAATAAATAAAATCTTTAAAATAATAATAATAATAATTAGTTTGTTCTCATAGATGTAAGATGACAATAAAAAAAAGGGGGGTGGGGGGACCGCTTTCATCTGGATACTACCACTTACAAGTTGAATGACATTAGGCAAGTCAAAATCTAAGTCTTACCAAGTCTTTTGTGAAAGTTTATAACTACAATCACCTCATGTCCACAAGGTACTCTGTGGATATTCCATTGGACAAGACTGTCGTCAACAAGGATATCTTCAGAGACCCTGCTCTCAAATGCAAGGTCAAGTTTTCCCAGACAGGAGGCCAAGGTCAAGTTTGAGGAGAGGTACAAGACCAACAAGAACAAGTGGTTCTTCCAGAAGCTGCAGTTTAGATCTTTTGTTTCAGTCATTAAAAGTACAAAAAAAAAACAAAACAAAACAAAAACTAAGTCTTAGGTTCCTCATCTGTAAAATATAAATAATAGTGGTACTTTCCTCTTAGTATTTTCTAAAGATTAAACATCATTCATGTAAAAGGCCTAGCACAGTCCTAATCCCAAATGGACTCAATAAATGGTACTCAGTAAATCTTCTTCCCATTAATACTGCCTGCAATGTTGAGGTCTCCAGAGACTGAACTGAACTTCAATTTCCAAATCAAGATAACAAAGAGAAAAAAATGAGGCATTTACGGAAGGACACAGGTGTAATCTGTGATTCCCCCTTTTTTTTTTCTCTCTTGCTCCCAACTAGTAGGCTATACTCTGTGCACCTAAAGAAGGAAATTCTAGCCTGATTCCATGCTGACTAGTCGGCTAACCATAGCACCAAAGCAGAAAAATTCAAGCATCCAAAGTGTCTGGTGGACATCCAGGTTGATATCTACCTGATTAAATGTAGCCTTCAAAAATGGGTATTTTCCCTTGCCCTTTGAGTGTAGACTAGATCTGACTTGCTTCCAAAGAAAAGGAAAAAAATAGTAACTTTACAGTGGAAAAATCTGACAAACACCCTTGTCACCAAGTGATCAAGGTTTATTTCACAACTGATATAAAAGGTAGACACCATGTACTCCTGGACATGATATGAAGGGCACTCTGACCACCTCAATCTAATCATGAGAAAAACACCAGATAAACCTAATTAGAAGGACATACCACAAAAATACCTCAATAGTCAAAACTATCAAGATCATGAAAAAGAAGGAAAGACTGGGAAGTTATCAGAAGAGACCAGAGAAGACTAAGGAAACATGACAAGGAGTATCGTGACTTGGATCCCGGGATATGTGGTATCCTGACTTGGATCCCAGAGCAACAAAAGGACATCAGTGGATAAACTGTGAAAACGAAATAGTCTGGCATTTACTTAAGAGTAATATATCAATGCTGGTTTCCTACTTCTGACAAATGTACCACTGTAAAATGGTAAGGGGAAACTGAAACTGAGTGAGTGAGGGATATATGAGAACTCTCAATGCTATCTTTGAAACTTTTCTATAAATCTGAAGTTATTTCAGGGGCACCTGGGTAGCTCAGTCAGTTGAGCATCCAACTCTTGGTGTTGGCTCAGGTCATGATCTGAGGTTGAGCCCCGAGTTGAGCTCCACACTGGGTGTGGAGCCTACTTAAGATTCTCTCTCTCCCTCTCCCTCCCACTCACACATGTGCTCTCTCACTCTCTTTTGAGCTGAAGGCAGATGCTTAATAACTGAGCCATCCAGACACCCCTAAATCTTTTTTTAAAAAAAGCATTCTTAATATACAAACAACAGTCAGAAAATATAACAGATGGGAAGACTACATTTACAATACCAATATCAATAGAGAAAAGATAAAATATCTGAAATAAATTTTACAAATGTGCAAAACCACCACAAAAGGGACCTTTAACACATTTCCAAACACTTCAAAAGTAGATTTAACAAGTAAAAGAATACCATGTTTTTAAATGGAAAGAATGTAAATTCTTGTTAATTAACTTACAAACTTAATGCCATCATAATAATTCCAACAAGATTTCCTTTCCTGGGATGAGCAAAGCTGATTAATAAGTTTAGAAAGGAAGAATAAATGAAAAAGGCTACCCAGGAACACTCTTAAATAAAGGGAGCAGTCCTACCAGAAATGACAGTATATACAAAGTCTTAACAATTTAAAAAAGTATCACACTAGCAAATGAATAAACTGACCCTGATGAAACAAACTAAAAGGATTCAAAGTAGACCCAAACATTTACAGGAATCTAGCATACAAGGACCGAGGCATCTTGAATGAGTAAAAGACAGACTTCTAATAAATATTAGACAACCAAAGAGCCATTCTCAAATGAGTAAAAATAAAGTAGGACACATTCCTCACAGTATATACAAAGGTAAACTCTAAATTAATTAGAGATTTAAAAATAAAGAATGAAACCATAAACAAGCTGAAAGAAAATACAGGCAAATTATTTTATAACCTTGAGCTGGGGAAGACTTTTTTGGTAACAATTTAGTTCAACTACCAAAAAAAAATGTGTATAGCAAAACATACCATAAATAGGGGCGCCTGGGTAGCTCAGAGGGTTAAGCCTCTGCCTTCCATTCAGGTCATGAACTCAGGGTACTGGGATGGAGCCCCACATCGGGCTCTCTGCTCAGCAGGGAGTCTGCTTTCCCCTCTCTCTCTGCCTGCCTCTCTGCCTACCTGTGATCTCTCTCTCTCTGTGTCAAATAAATAAAATCTTAAAAACAAACAAAAAACAAAAAACAAAAAACAAAATACCATAAATAAAGCCAAAGACAAATGACAAAGTGGGAAAAAATATCAGCGACCCATATAATACTGAGCTAATATTCCCAACACATAAAGAATTCTTAGTTGTTGAGAGAAATAAAATGAAAGAAGTACAACCCAGTAAGAAAATGGGCCAGCAACATAAACAAGCAATCCATAAAAAATATAAACAGCTATTAGTTGTAAAGAGATGCTGAATCTTACTAAAGATGAGAAAAGCAAAGTAAAACTACACTCGCATACCAATTCTTCTAATGGTCTGCAAAAAATCTGTAAGCTGAACACACATTCTGTGAGCAAGGTTATGGAGAAATAAATGTTCTCTCATACACTACTGGTGGCAATATAAAAATTATAAACCCTAGGAAGGAAATGTGGCAGTATCTGCCGTAATTACCAATGAATGTGTTTTCCCTTTAGTCCAACAAGCCCATTATTGGGAATCTATCTCTCATAAACTTAAATATATATGAAATGATATATGCACTATTATTATCAATTGTAGTGCCTTGATATAATCAGAGCAAAAAACTGGAAACAACCCAGGTATTTAGCAATACTGAATCTCCTGAATTTAAAAAAAAAAAAAAAAAACTGAACCTTCTGAATAAACGATGATTCGACCACACAATGAAATATAATGCATCTATGAAGAAAAATGCAAATAATCTCTGTGCACTATTCCAGAGAACTCTCCAGAATATCTTAAACGCCAAAAAGCAAGGTTCACCACAGTGTGCATGGTAGGCTTTTTGTTTAGGAAAGAGGAAGAAAAAAATATTTAACTGTACTTGCTTGTGTTTGTATAAAGAACCTTTAGAAGAATAAAAGAAACTAGCAAAAATAAAAACTAGAATTGTAAAGGGAACGCAGTAGATAGAGACATGAAGCAAGAATTCTCTGTAATCCCTTTACAGATATTTTTCCTTTTGAACCAAGTATATAATTACAAATTCAAAGCAACTTTTATTATGTTACATTATTCACCATACAGTACGTCACTAGTTTTTGATGTAGTGCAAAGCAATTTTTAATTTAAATTTGTATATTATTTCTCAGTCTTTAATGTCTGACATACATTGTATCTCATTTAAATATATGAGCCTATAAACCAGGAATGACAATTATCTCCATTTCATTCAGGAAGCTTAAGTGTTACTGCCTTGCACAAAATTACTTAGGTGAGTAACAAAACTGGAACTGAAAACTACAAATCTCTTTTGGAATAACTGGGTTACTTCTATTTTGCGTATATGAAATTCTTACCTTCAAAGGCAGTAAGTACTGCGTCAAATTATTTACATGAAGTTACCAAATACAGAATTAAACACAGATTTTTATCTTGTGCACATCAGTATTTATCAAAGAGTAATTTAGAATCATTTCTACTGCAATACACTCAGCAGGATTCCCAAGAAAAAAAATACAGTTAGGAATGAATGTGTACACCAATAATAACTACTACTTCACAAATGAATTTTGAAAACTTCCTACATTAAAAAGTAAGTCCTGGGGCGCCTGGGTGGCTCAGTTGGTTAAGCGACTGCCTTCGGTTCAGGTCATGATCCCGGCAACCCGGGATCGAGTCCCCACATCGGGCTCCCTGCTCAGCAGGAAGCCTGCTACTCCCTCTCTCACTCCCCCTGCTTGTGTTCCCTCTCTGGCTATGTTTCTCTCTGTCAAATAAATAAAATCTTTAAAAAAAAAAAAAAAAAAAAGTAAGTCCTGAACCGATGTGATTTAGGAAACTGGTAAGGCAGAAAAGTGTTAACATATATTCATAATAATGCTTTTTCCTTTATCTCAGATTGGTATTTTTAAAGTCTGAAATACAACGTGCCCTTTTACCAACTCACACCGAAGTTAATTTGTTCTCCTAAAATGATAATTTTTTCTTGAAACTAAATTACAATTGAACTGGTGGGTACCACTCTGAAATAGTGGAATCCCTCCTCAGACATATATATGAGTATCTAAATTCTAGATGCCCTTATATGTCCAGAAACTCTCTTGTTCACAGCATGCATGTACAAACAAATGAAACTAGTTGGAAATATTTGCCAACCCTTGACTCAGAACATCCACATTTAGTGTAATTATAGATATGACTGGACTAAAATTTACCACCTTGCTGGCTGTTTTCTATTCATTCCATCTATTCTTTGCTTCTTTCTTCCTCTAACTTTCCTTGTGCTGAGGATTTTTTCATAATTCCATTTTATTGCCTCTATAGATTTATAATTTATGACTTTTCAAAAATTTTAGTAGCTGTCCAAAGGCTTACAAAATACATTTTAATTAATTTGAGACCACCTTCAATAACACCATACCAGTTCATATGTGGTATAAAGACATTACAGTAAAATACTTCCAATTACTCTCTTCTACATTTTATGCTCCTGTTGTCATCTTTCACTCTTTTTTTTTTAAAGATTTTATTTATTTATTTGAGAGACAGAGAGAGAGAGCACAAGAGAACACAAGCAGAAGGATCAGCAGAGGGAAAGGGAGAAGCAGACTCATGTGAGACTCAACCTCAGAACCCTGAGATCATGACCCGAGTCCAAGGCAGACGCTTACCCAACTGAGCCACCCAGGCGTCATCTTTTACTCTTATATATACCACAAACATGAAATACATTGCGATTTTTGCTTCAGACAATTATCTTTTAGAGCAAGGCTGGGTCCATGAGCCAAATCTAGCACAACATCTGTTTTTAGAAATAAAGTTTTATTGGAACACAGTGATGCTTGTTCATCTGCATATTTCACACTACAATCACAAAGTTGAGTAGATGCAACCAACGTTATGGCTCTCAAAGCCTAAAATATTTATAGTCTAGCCCTTCATACAAAAAGCTGGCTGACATTTCTTTCAGAATAATTAAAAATTAATTTTCCCCCAGTGGTCTTTGTGTAAATCTAAGTTTGTGCAGATCATACTCTTTCTACATGAAGGACCTGCTTTAACACTTCCTATAGCGTAGGTCTGTTGGCGATGAATGCCTAGTTTTTGTTTGCCTAAGGAAAAATATTCCTCTTTCATTTTTTTTATTGTTACTTAAATTTTTTTTCCAGTATTCCAAGATTCATTCCCCATTCCCCACACCCAGTGCTCCACACAATAGGTGCCCCCAGTACCCACCACCAGGCTCTCCCATCCCTCCACCCCCCTCCCTCCAAGTCCCTCAGTTTGTTTCTGTGTCCAAAGTGTCTGTGGTTTTGTTTCTCTCCCTGGATTACCCTACTTCCCATTTACTTTCCTTCTCCCACTGTCCTCCAGGTTACCCCTCATGCACCGCAAGTAAGTGAAACCATGCGATACTTGACTTTCTCTTCTTGGCTTATTTCACTCAGCATAATCTCTTCCAGTCCAGTCCATGTTGCTACAAAAGTTGGGTATTCATCCTTTCTGATGGAGGCATAGTATTCCATTGTATATATGTA
>PITA01014353.1:0-53855 GCA_004023965.1 Spilogale gracilis
TCTATTGGTTAAGTATTCAGAGCAGCACATATACTATCCTGAAACCAGGCAATAATTAACTCAATCAAGAGACACTAATTAATCATGTGCTAAACAAACATCAGGCTGGGCCCAATGGGGTTCCAGAGAAGAACCCAAGGATGTAACTTGGTCCAAAGAAGTGACATAAAGACTGGGAAAAGCCATCCATGCTCCAAGGAGGTCCTATATAAGAGAAGTTTCAGAGTCCTCAAACACATTAATTTAACTGTAAAGGATGAGCTAAAAAGAATCTAACAGCCATCCATTATGTATCTAATGCAATGACTTGATTCTAAAGAACACACTAAGCCCCCAGTATTCCTTCTACCACTTTGAATGAAACATGCCCAGCACAACACATGCATTATATCAAATAGAACTGGCAGGATAGTATACTTCTTTCAATCTCTAATAATGCAAAGCACTAGGAACTCAAGTAAAACCTGAACCAGCTCCTTGAACCATTCAAAATAATGTTCACAGGAATGTCCTCCTTTGAAATACTCAGTATTTCAGTTCAAAACTTGAAAAGCAATCAAGAATACTGACAGGAAGAATGAAAACATATCAGAAGAAAGCAAAATGATAAGCACTTACAGTCAGGATTTATGGAGTACCTGTTTCTGCATAGTATTATATGAATGGGGAGAAAGGATAAAGATGATCTATTCACCACTGTCATACATTCTCCGGTAAGGAAAAGAACAGTTCAAATAGGATATACACATGAGCACTGCCCTCATCAACAGGTGTGCAGCCCCCTATTTCTGTGATCTTGCTTCTGGCCTGGTAATATCCCCATGGTTAACCATTATTTAATGAGGTCTTCGTGTGGTTCAATGGATATTTACCACTTAATATCACTGCAACATATTATCATTTAAAACATGTGGAGAACATGTTCCTTTCTCTCTCTCAGATTAGCTACTCTTCCAGGTGGCAGTTGAGATGGGTAAAAATTTAGAAAGTAAACTAGAAAAAATATTTCTGCTGGGCTGACCTCATTTTCTTCTTCCATATGCAACTTGTTTTTTTCCAATTTCTGGGCCTTTCATCATGCTACATTATCTACACAGAATATCTTCTATAACCCCTCTACCCACACGTCCATTACAACTCTGTCAGTAGTCTTACTTTTCCCTAACTCACTCCATGCTCCAAGCCAAACGCCACTTTTTTTGAGCTCCCCTTACTATACAAATGTGTGTTAATATAATAAACGAGCTTCAGTCCCCTAAGCCATTCAGTGGGTTAGTAATGTATGTTAAAGCAGCTTGCTCATCTGAAACGATTACATAAAAATATGAGACCCCAACAGGGGCCTCACTCTTAGAGTCATTACTTCAAAATCACATGTAGCATTTTGAGCTTGTTGTGTTTGTGTGGGTGTAGGTCTCTTTCTTCGTCTATTTTTTCAGAGGTACTACAGTTAAATGATGTCAATAACCACAGTACCTTCCAGTTTTGGAGAGCTTTGTTCCAGTCACTGTGCCAATCATTTTTCACATTTTATCTTAGTCAATCATTAAAACAAGGCTATGCAGTTAAACTGGTAGGAGGATGATTATGCTATTTAACTATATTAGGAAAATAATAGAGATAAGAAGAAATTTGCCCTAGAATTCATATCTCAATGAACTCTCACATTTACTAGGGATGAGATCTCTAGTAAAGGGTAGACCCAGTACTGACTTTTAAAGACACATAAAACTGGCTGATTTCAAATTCTTTCTCACAAGCTAGGTTTATCTCGAATGAATTTATTAACCACTTTGAGCCATATTTCTTCACAATGAAATAGTACAGTTGTGCAAATGAACACGAATTAGGTATACAAAACACACATACACACACGAACACACACAAAGTAACTATCATACAGCAAACATTTAGCAAGTATTATTTTCTTTTTCTCCTAAATGTATTAGAAGTTTTTCATGCCAATAACAACTTTATGATATTGCTGTGCTCTATTGTTAAGTTTAAGAATTTTACCTTAAGTAATTTATCACTGAACAATACACATTTATGATTAAAAAAGATATTCATATGCTAACCAATTTTAATGTTAGATAAAAAGATCCCTTTTAAAAAACTCAACTTCAAATGTTTTTTTTCTTTTCAACATTGTAGTCTATTTTCCATTTGTGATACTATATTGAGGTTATGAAAAACAATAATTAAACAAAAGTTGCCTAGAGATATAGTCAATGACTAAAGAGTAGAATCCTAATCCAGTTTGTGGTTATTAGACACCTTAAAAATATAGAGCCTGGTCGGCTTGCCCAAATCTTATTTTATACATTGTATAAGAGAGCAATACGTATTGAGAGGCATACATCCCTAGGTATCTCTAGTGGAAGATCTACTAGGTACTGAGTGGGGAAAAAAAAATGAAAACCTATACCTGCTCGCCAATAAACTCATAGTCTAATACAGAAACCATGTGTAACATAACATAGTATTTTTTAAAGGGTACAAAAAAATAACAGCACAAAGGAAGGAGATATTAACTAAGCTTCAAGCATCAGAGAACACGATACACATTTCAACGTGGAAGAGCAGAAATCCACAAGGCAAAAACTAAGACCAAATAATATTCCATATAGAGGGAATTGTGAGAACCAAAACAGAGATGTGTGAAAAAATTAGGTTGCAATATGTTCAGATGATATAAAGAAATCCAATACGATTGAAGCAAAGGGAAAATAAAGATGTAGATCAGAGATAGGATGGGAAAGGAACATACAGGCAGGTTGTGAAAGACCTGGACAGCCATGCTAAGCACAGAGCAAAGCAGAAGTTTAACCCAGCTATACACCAAATTCCTGTCTTCATTCTTTTTTTTTAAGATTTTATTTATTTATTTGACAGAGAGAAACACAGCCAGAGAGGAACACAAGCAGAGGGACTGAGAGAGGGAGAAGCAGGCTTCCCGCTGAGCAGAAAGCCCAATGTGGGGCTCGATCCCGGGTCTGCAGGATAATGACCTGAGCCGAAGGCAGTCACTTAACCAACTGAGCCATCCTGTCTTCATTCTTAAAAATACACACACACACACACACACACACACACACACACACACAGAATATAATGTCCTTGCTTTTTATTTTTGACATTAACAATAAAAAAGAATAAATAAAAAAATCAAACAATCCAAATGATTAAGGAAATTACTGGTAGGTATCAAATCAGAAAAGAACTGACAATGGCTAAAAGTGCACATGACAGACTTAATAGCAACTACTAATTGATGGAAGAATTCAAATTTCCTAATATAATTTATATCTAAATATTTTTTGTTCCCCAAATATTGGATTTATTAGACATAATGGCCACAAAAGAAAAAACATGGTATCAGAAACTAATTTGCTAAATGTGATAAGAACAAAACTGGTTGAAAAGGATAGGCAATTTTTAAATAAACATACAAGGGTTAATATATCTGGGAAATAAGAAATCAACTAATGTAGCTAAATAAATTTTTTCTTCTTCAAAAGTTAGTGTTAAGAATTAAATGGCAGATTGAGCCAGAGTCTAAGGTACTTTACAACAGTCAAAGGAGTTTGGCAATAACAACAACTAAGGTCTTCTGGAAGAAAAATGACATAACAGAAGCACTGTTTTAGATAATTACTCACCTAACAAACGTGCATTTAGTGTGTACCACAGACCAGGAGAGAGGGGTCACTGAGAAGTGGCTACAGAAACAAGAGTCATCGGTTAGCAAGCTCCTGCAAAAAATCATTCTGAATACTCAGATTAAACTGCTAATATTAGGAACAGAGAAGAAATATTCAAAAAGCATTTAGGAGATGAAAAAAATTGTCCTCAGTTAATGCATTCTATACAGGTTTTTTTTAAATGATGGTGAAGAATAGTTCTGGCATATCTGCATTTCAAAAATGAGGGGGGTGACCCTCAATGCCTAGTGACCCACTAGTTCTAGATGAATGGAGGCTCAGGAAAAGTTGCTGGATGTAGCAAAATGTCATTATTGAACTCAAAAGAAGAAATAAGAAGAAAATGGGAGGAATAGAAAGCAGGACAGAAAAAGAAGTGAAAATCAAAGACACAAAGGCAATCCAGTATAGAATAGTCATTCAAGATCATATGCGGGTGCCTGGGTGGCTCAGTGGATTAAGCAACTGACTCTTGGTTTCCACTCAGGTCATGATCTCAGTGTCCTGGGATCCAGCCCTGTGTCAGGCTCCACAATCAGCAAAGAGTCTGTTTTGGGAATCTCTCTCTCCCTCTGCCCCTCCCCTGCTCACTTGTGCTTTCACTCTTTTTCTCTCACCCCTCACTATGAACCCCTTACCCCCTGCCTTTCTCTCAAATAAATAAATCCTTTCTAAAAAGTCACAAGGAAAGGGTGATCAGAGACTTCTTGAAAAAAAAATGGAAAGATTATCTAGGTCTTGAATGGATAAGAGTTAGAGAGAGTGATATTGTATACAATAATCACTCATACAATAATCCTGAATCTACTTACTCAAGGTCATGGTAAAAGAATAAAGAAATAGAAGTTATATGCACTAAAAAAGTTAAACAGGTGGGAAAGGGCATCAGCACTGCCTATAAAAAAGTACAAGTTGGAAAGGGAGGACCTCAAATTGGTTTAGTCAAGAGATACACCCAACAGGTGATCATTTTAGTCTGCCAGCCTTTCCAAAGCTGTACGAATCCTAACGCCCTGTATTAAAAAACAAAACAAAACAAAACAAAAAAACATTCACATATGCAATTCACACAGTGGATTCTCTTTTCTTAACCAAACCCTAACTGGTGAGCATGTTATGAAAGTACTAAGCCTGGATACCTTAAGGAAGCTAGAAATGGAAGAAGGGTTCAGGAGTAAAAACCTGGACAGGATAAACAATACATAGCAGAAGAAGAACAAGTAGAACGACTTTTTTAAAAAAGATCCAGTGACTTGTAGCTAAGAACAAACTTGTCATTGGAAGTAGAGATTATTGGCAGCCGTAAATCATCTAGAGGAGCAGCTGGGCAGCAGGAGGTGAGAGGACAAAACAAAAAGGCCACACAAGGTGTATCTAAGGAAAGGTAGGAGGTAAGCGCTGACCTGCAGTCAGCTGTTCAAACCCATTATTAGGAAACAGAGGATCTGTCTTACACAAAAGTCTAGTGACTCAAATCAGGTAACTCACACTTTAAAAATTATTTTCTGGGGCGCCTGGGTGGCTCAGTTGGTTAAGTGGCTGCCTTCAGCTCGATCATGATCCCAGGGTCCTGGGATCAAGCCCCGTGTCAGGCTCCCTGCTCAGCAGGGAGTCTGCTTCTCCCTCTGCCTACTTGTGCATGCTCTCTCTCTCTGTCAAATAAATAAATAAAATCGTTAAAAAAGAATAAAAAATAAATAAAAGTTATTTTCCCATCTACCTCAACACCCCATTCAAATACCACCCACAGAAATTAGAATACTTACTATATTATGAACCCAAATAAAAATATTCCTGTGAATTATATAAAAGCTATTAGTCTGTTCCCTTTCAAATGTATAACACTCATTTAAAACTGCATTTTTTTGTACATCTGTCAAAGATAGATTATAGATACAATCAGTAAAGGTCATTTGTGCACATGTCTTCTGCTTGGGGGCATATGTATGAATGCAAATTAACAGTGCACTACAAAAATGTTTTACGAGTTCCAAGTACCTCCAACCCTCCCAACTTATATAATGTTAACAGTCATGGGGAAACAGTATTTCATATCTTATTATAATCAAGTACATAGCCTCCAAGGAGGACTATATCATGAAACCATATAAGCCCTGATTTCCTTAGAAAATAACACTTAGATCTTTTTTTAAAAAAAATTATAGCTTAACACAGTGGCTCCCAAACTTGTCTTCATATTAGAATCATATATGATTTTTTAAAAATACATATCCCAGTCTTCATTCAGAGAAATTATATCACAAGCTTGGGTGGGGGGAGTGAAACATAGGCATCATTTTTTTATATTCCCCAGGAAATTCCTACATGCCAACAAGTTGGAAACCACTGTGTTAACACAGAACTCCTTAAAGGAAACATTATACCTCCTTGAGAGGATCAGACTTTGTCGCACACTAGAATCATGTGGGACTTCTAATATTCCTAGACCCCAGCTGCACCCCAGACTAATTAAATTATCATCTTTGAGGGGTGAGAGCCAGACATCAGTTGTTTTTTAAAGATCCAAATGTGTACCAAAGTTTGAGAACCAATGCCTTCAATTAGAGGATGGCTGGTAATAGTTATCAAAATCATTAGATGTCTGGAAAAAGAACATCATTGATACAATAAAAATTCTTATTAAAACTCTCCAAAGAGAGAGAGAGAGAGAGAAATAGAGAACAAGAATTTATACTATGTTATGTAAACATAATGATTCTCTGGTAAGTAGACCAACTACTGTGTTAACAATATTGAATATTAAGACAGAGACAGAAAAAGACTAAACAAGACAAATGGAGAAAAGCAATTATAACTTGCTGTCACTTAAAGATATGTGATTGAAACTTTCAATCTCTATATAATTTGAAAAAAATACGCTACCGTCCAATTCACTGCTCTTGCCAAATGTGTATATTTAGGAAAATTTAAAAGGAATTTCAGAGGTACAAAAAGGTTCCCAAATACTCTGATATGTCAATTAAGTAACTGAATAATTTCAAAGCCAGAAAAGGTCATCTCTCATTTCTCACCACCATTCTAATCAGTAGTTCCTGGCCACTCTTTGGTTCTCTTGAAAATTAGCTCAGGAAAAACAAAACATGTATCACATTCAAATGTAACAGAATGGGTGGGTGAATTAAAAAGATTTGATAACATTTTTAACTGTTTATTGAATCTTCATGTTTATGTAGATATCTTTCTATGAAATGTTTAAGTATCATTTCATTTTATTATTTTATTTATTTATTTATTTATTTGACAGAGACACAGTCATAGAGGGACCACAAGCAAGGGTGTGGAGAGGGAGAAGCAGGCTCTCCATGGAGCAGAAAGCCCGATGTGGGGCTCAATCTCTGGACCCCAGGATCACAGCCTGAGCCAAAGGCAGACGCCTAACGACTGAGCCACCCAGGCGCCCCTCATTTAAAACAGATTTTATGAGGTATAATTAGATCTGCTGTCAGATGGGAAGACGAATTAAAAGTGTGATTCACACTGTTACAGTAGAAGTGCCATCCAGGAACATCTGATGTTTCCTATAATCCTCACAGCAGGATGAAATCCAGTCTCTATAGTGTGTGTGATTTTAAGACATACAGATATACTAGTATTTAAATTAGTAATCAATGCAGTTTCCTTTGGTGAAAAAACCTGTGTGCTACGTAAATGAGAGAAAGATCTTTTTTCTTTTTTTTTTTTTTTAATTTTTGCAAATTTACTGCCTGGTAAAAAGCCTCAGTCATCACCAGTTCATCTAAGTAAGAGCTAGGCATGTACTGCCAATGATAGTTCACATATAAGATAAAGTTATGTGCAGCATTTATGCAGCAATCATTTTGGGAGGAGTTAGTTGTTATAAATGCAAATCCATCAGACCAAAGCCTGAGGACCAATAGATTTCTAAATTATCTACACGGTTTCTAATGCAGAGGTAGGTGTGATTCTAGGTATTTGTCATCTTACCTTGAAACATCAAGAGGTAGACCTTTAAAAATCACTTGCCCCTTTGCATTGGTAAAGAAGTTGTTTTTTTTTTTTTAAGATTTTATTTATTTATTTGACAGAGAGAAATAAAACTAGAGAGGGAACACAAGCAGGGGGACTGAGAGAGGGAGAAGCAGGCTTCCCGCCGAGCAGGAGGCCTGATGCGGGGATGATCACAATCCCGGGACTCTGGGATCAAGACCTGAGCCAAAGGCAGTCGCTTAAACAACTGAGCCACCTAGGCACCCCGGTAAAGAATTTCTTAAAGATGAAAAAGACAAAGATGAGATAAATTGCCTTTTCAACTTCTTCAGTGAGCCACTGATGGATTCACTAGTTGCCCAACCAAAAGCAATGTACTTTTTTTTGGTCAACAAAAAGTTATTATTTTACAGTTATTATTACATTAATTAAACAAGGTGGCCATCAGACTGAGACGACTCTAATGCCACCATGTCCTATGCGAACAAGCCAAAACATAAGCCTTTCAGTGCCTCAAGGGTACAAAACTGAAACCGAAGGACAACCAGTCATGAACACCCAACTAGGCATTAAGCTGGAGCCAAATAGTTTCCTTTTTTGCTTCCATCCCCTCTCTGTGTCTTTTTCCTGGCTCCTGTAGATAGAGCGCTCTGACAACTTCTGGTTGGGCACTGCGAGATTCAATCATTTTCCGGTCAGTTAAACTCTTAAAAATGTTTAATATGCCCCAGTTTATCTTTTAACATGCCTAACTCTGAAAATAAAAATTATAAAAACACTTTTAAAGTGGACCCTCCCTGCAAGTAAAAAGAAATACACATCAATCATCTAAATCAGCTTTTACTATGAAGAGTGTAGGGAGCAAATTTTGCTGCCCCAAAATGTGCTGTTTAGCATACTGATTATTCAGTATGAATAATATTATTATGGATTATTAAATACTGTTTACTCAAGTTGGTGTGTTTTTTTTTTAAGATTTTATTTATTTATTTGACAGAGAGAAACACAGCTAGAGAGGGAACACAAGCAGGGGGAGTGAGAGAATGAAAAGCAGGCTTCCCTCTGAGCAGGGAGCCAGATGTAGGGCTTGATGCAGGGCTTGATGCAGGGCTCGATCCCAGGACTCCAGGATCATGACCTGGGCCGAAGCAGACATTTAACAACTGAGTCACCAGGCACCCCATCAAATTGGATATTTTTTAAAAACTTCAGACACAGAGAAACTATTGAATCCAAGAGGTTACTCCTTTGTAAAAGGCATTTATATGTAGGAGAGAAATCTCCATTTAAGAGTGATTTCCCCAGGGAATGACTCTAAATCTCTAGAAACTATTATCAGTGGAAAAGGCATGAACTTAAATCTGCCTAACAACCTTACTCTTGTTCACTGTGCAGTTTTGGTAAACTCCTGTAACAGACTCCTCATCCCCAACACCTTCTTTTGCCTGTACCTGGAGATGGAATTTAAGGTGATGGTTTTGGCCATCTTGGGGAGTTACGCTGTTTTCCTAGGTCTCTCTCATGTATACAGTAGGGACACAAATCATTAAACTTTTGTTTGATTTTCTTTTATTCTGTCTCATGTCAAACTGACTCTTAGTCCAGCCAGAAGTCTTGAAGAGCACAGAAATTGTTTTTCCTCCCCACATCAGCAGTATTTATTATGATCTGTAGGGGCCAAGGGCAGGCACCCCAAGATGGGCCACTTTGGCATGAACATTATTTTGGATTAAAAAGCAATTAAAATCCAGCAGGTTCAGGAAAAGCTCTTTAATCTCCCCCTCAAGTGCCTGCCTGTACCAGAAAAAGAAAGAGTAACAGAGATTCCTCTTTACCTAAAAATCTGAATAAGAGGGCAACAATTGTTTTCTAAACATCTCTCACCTTCCTGCTAATAGTTGTCATCCCCTTCCTATCCTCATACCCTAACCCCCTCAATCTAGCTCATCAAAACTTCAGTTTGCCTTATTGTCCTTGGAATTTCATATATGTGTGGGTTCTCTGTACATACAAAACTAAATCTGATTTTCTCCTGTTAATCTGCCTCATGTTTGATTCTTAGTCCAGCTAGAAAGACTTTGAAGAGCAAAGGAAATTCTCCCTCCACAACAGATCCAAATAAAGTGAGATAATTTAAAACTAATACTAAGCATGAAACATTTTGCAATTTTCATATGAATTAACATTATAAACTGCATGTACTTTAATACCAAATGAAAGACTTTAATAGAATTTTCTTCCAAGCTTTATCAAATGACTATTGTGATCAGCACTTCAATTCTCATTTTAGCAGGGGTTTTGGATAAAATATTTTATCCCCAAATTTTAAAATAGTTCCAAATAAGTATTCTTTTTTTTTTTTTAAAGATTTTATTTATTTATTTGACAGAGAGAAACACAGTGAGAGAGGGAACACAAGCAAGGGGAGTGAGAGAGGGAGAAGCAGGCTTCCCGCCGAGCAGGCAGCCCGATGTGGGGCTCGATCCTGGGTCTCCAGGATCATGACCTGAGCCGAAGGCAGTCACTTAACCAACTGAGCCACCCAGGCGCCCCTCCAAATAAGTATTCTTAATATTAATTATATTTTTCCATGAATGATGGTCTGTGCATTTCACATCCACACTAGAAATATTATGAAGAGTTCTAGAAAATTATGAAACAAAATGACCTTCTCATTTGGCATTATTCACCCAAGTGTATACTGAATGTTGTGGCTTCCGTTGCAAAGCTCCAACAATGGAAACACCGCTATCCTCAAGCCCTTTCTGACCAAAACCTCTTCTTTTGTAAAACTCACTCAGTAACCCCATACCTGACCTCTAAAAAGAATAAAATTGCATTTTTATGTCACAGTTGGTAGACCAATGAAGTAAAATTGTCACTCTTTTTAAAAGACTCGCTTTCTCTAGGTTGCATCCATTTAATTCTACAGGTCTTTGTCATCTCCTAGAGCACGCAGCCATTGTTTCATTTTGTCTCTCTCACCATAAGATAAATCAATGCAAAACAGCCACTTCTGTGAACATCAGTCTTTCATCCAGGCTCTTGCAATGCCAACATAGCAGTGACCTCAATTCTTCTGATCAGTGCACAGACATTTTTTGATTGGAGGGAGTAAGAAATCATTTCAGTAAATATTTGCCTTTCGTTTTTTGGATTAATAATTCCTTCATAAAAATAAAAACATTCCTACAATGCTGTCCATGATTAAGGTGCTCAGAAACAGTGAAGGGGTGTATAATTTGCCCCCATAAAATGTCTCCTTGGCATAACAATTATTTTTAAGACATAGGAGACAAGAGAAGTTGTGAAACAAACAAAAAAATTTGCCCTTTTCTAAGAGACATTTATATTTATAAAGGAAATCTCCATTTGTAAGGGTGTTTCTTTTCTGTACAAAGAAGAGGATATCTAAATCTCTAG
The DNA here is from genome assembly GCA_004023965.1 of Spilogale gracilis. Taxonomy (NCBI): domain Eukaryota; kingdom Metazoa; phylum Chordata; class Mammalia; order Carnivora; family Mephitidae; genus Spilogale; species Spilogale gracilis. The sequence goes on from PITA01014353.1 coordinate 11,097, forward strand.
AAAATTATCCATAAAGAAGGTATAGACTTAAATCTACATAACAACCATACCCTTGACTACTGTGCTTTGCCTGATAACCTCCCCTAATTGGCCTCCCCTTCCTCCAACATCTTTTGTCTCTAGCTAAGGATGGTTTTTAAGGTGTTGTCTTGGGCCATGTGGGGGAATTACTCAGTTTTCCTGAGTGCCTCCCATTAAAAAAAGAGGTATACCTGTTATTAAACTTCTGTTTGTTCTTCTGTTAATATGACTTTTATTACAAGGAATGTTTCAGCCAAGAACCTAGAAGGTACTGAGAAAAAATTTTGGGAAAAAATTTCTGGGAAAAAATTTCGTCTACCCTTACAGACTCTTTGGCTGATCTAATAACCAAATTAATATAGGACAGATCAACAAGAGAGTAACAAATTTAATTATATATGTACTGGGCCCCCATAAGAATATAAGACCAGGGGCGCCTGGGTGGCTCAGTTCGTTAAGCAACTGCCTTCGGCTCAGGTCATGATCCCGGAGACCCGGGATCGAGTCCCACATCAGGCTCCCTGATCCGAGGGAAGCCTGCTTCTCCCTCTCTCACTCCTCCAGCTTGTGTTCCCTCTCTGGCTGTGTTTTCTCTGTCAAATAAATAAAATCTTTAAGAAAAAAAAAAAAAGAAAGAATATAAGACCGAAGACAACTCTGGCAGTGAGGCTTTATGCTATCTTAAGCTAAGGAATGGGATAGAGGCTTAGGGCTTCAAGGGGGAGGAGAATGATTCACAGGATGATAAGAATAACAGATATCAGGTAATTCGGTGTTTGTCTTTCCATACAGATAGGTCATCCAGATAAAATCTATCTCTTGGTGATAACTCTTGTTCTGGGCTAGACTCCCTGTTTAAATTCTTTTAGGTAAAGGTAAAAATTTTCCTTAAGTCTGCTAGGTCCTGATTCTCCTTAGCTCAAAATAGTCCACATGCCAATATGGCACAGTTTGGGGAGACTTGTTCTGAAATACATCAAAGAGTAATAGGAAAATTATTCTTCGTCTCCCATAGCAACATTATTCAGGTTTTACTTAACCATGAGTGTTTACTGAGCCATGCAACTTTGGGCAAGCTACTTAGCTTCTCTGTGCCACAATTTCCTCCAAGAAGTGAGTATAATAATATTACTTCTCTCAACATGAGATTGTTAGCTTAAAAAGGATAATGTATATAAAACACTTTGCCTCCCATTAAAGTAATTGTCTAATTAAATTAACCTTTATTTTGAAAGTAGAATGTAATGAGGGGCTCAAAAAGCACACCATTTTTTTTAAGTAGCTTCTAAAATGAATTTAGTGAATCTAGTATCCTTATATACATTTACAGTTCCCTTATCTACATCATACCCCACATTCCAAGACACATCCCTACAATGTCACAACATTTTTGTGACAAGTACTCTTCCTAGGGGACTTAATAATTTCAAATATGAAATTTTCAAATTGAAAGGAAAGGAAAAGGGTATGACAATAAAGTTGAATTGGTACACATGTAGGTCAGACAGAAACACTGGGAGGAGAAGATGAAGAAACAGCCCACACGCTTCCACACACTTGCACACATCAGACCCTGTGCCTTCCTGATGTTTAGCAGCTCTCAGAGTTGAAGATGCTTTGGATTCATCCAGGGAGCACTGGAGCCCACTTAGATAAAATATAGATTTTATCATCTCTACCTAGACCTACTGAATTAGAACCTACAAGGGGCAGAAACTGACATTGGACAGTTCCATCAGGGACTGTGATGCCAGTAGTCCATGCACCTGAAAGGACTCAGAGAGGTCTCCCCAGAATGTGCAAATTTGGCATATGGACTATTTTAAGCCAAAGGCAGTTAAGACCCTGGGCTCAAGGGAACTATTTACCCCTCCTTTAACTACCTAGAAAATCTAAATTGGGGCCCTTTCCCAAAATTGGGTTATCATCAGAGATAGATTTTATCTGCATGACCCATCTGTATGGCAGAACAAACATCTAATTGACAAGCATTTGCTCTTCTTACAGCCCTATGAAGTGCCCTCCTCCCCACTTCAAAGGCCCAGACCCCAATCCCATTGTTAAGCTCAGGATGGTATTATATACCTCATTATACCTTTCTGGTTTTGAGCCTTTCATATATATGGGATTTCTATACAAAAAAAAAAAAATTTAACTCTCATTCTCTCCTGTTAATCTCATGTCAATGAAATTCTTAGGCCAGCCAGAAGAGCCTTTGATACACATACTGTGCTTCAAGAAACTGTAAAAACTGAAGCTGCAAGTGAGCAGTATTTATGCTTGCTGATTCTTGCCCTCATTTGCATTGCTTTTCAAACTAAGCACACAAGGAGATAATCAATATTTCTTAAATGAACACTTGCAACTGCCTCTCAATCAGAAAAACCAAGAACCTAGCACTCTAGCAACCAGGAAACTGTATGAAACTCATTTTCACGGGAGAATACACTTTGCTTCTTCAGTGCTAAACTGTAATAGGTTATAATGTGAAATGAAATGACATTTGCCATTTTCCTACAAGTAACTTGATGTTATTCTCTTTTGGTATCAAATGAGTTACCATTACAATGAATCCTGATCAAGCCAACTCCCCCAAATACCCGTTACTTTGTAATTGCGTAGAACATTGTTTAATCGCCTGTCCCTGCATAGCATTTACCACATAATTGGATAAATAGTAATTATCCTTTGAGGAACCAATAACTAGGTGGAATTGGTATTTGGTAAAAGGAAACACTACCTTACTGGATAAACAATAAAAGGAGACTTTGATGAAGTCCTTAAAATTAAGCCACTAAAGAACATCTTAAAGGTCATGGGTTTTAAATTATATCACCTAAATAAAAAAGGAACAAAGTGAAACAGAAATTTTAGTGAAATGGTGATTTATGTACTCCATCATCATTTCAAAACTTAAAGTCGGCAGCCTAAATTCACCCTTTCCACTTTAAAATGGCTAAAATCCAAGTGAATTTATATAGTCAGGGCATAGGAACAGTGCAAAAGATGTGAGGTAATATGTGTTCTAGCAATTTGCTTAAGTAGTGCCCAAAGGTCCTGAATTGGATAAAGGGTCATCAGAGTTGGGAAAGGAAGGAGAGTTCATAAGGAGGAAGTTAAGAAAAGAGAAAATAAGAGGAAAGAAAAAAAGAGAAGAAAAACCCGTCTCAACAAGAAAGCTCTATTGAGGGGTGCCTGGGTGGCTCAGTTGGTTGAATGACTGCCCTCTGCTCAGGTCATGATCCCCGGAGATCCGAGATGGAGTCCCACATCCGGCTCCCTGCTCGGCGGGAAGCCTGCTTCTCCCTTTCTCACTCCTGCTGCTTGTGTTCCCTCTCTAGCTGTGTTTCTCGCTGTCAAATAAATAAAATCTTTTAAGAAAAAAAAAAAGAAAGAAAGAAAGAAAGCTCTATTGCCACAAAGTGCACAGCGGAACCCTACGGCAGGCAGCTCCACCACTGTAGGGAAGGGGCTTAAAGGGAGGCCAGTTAGTCAAAGATGCAGATACGACGAATGAGACTGGAAGAGAAGTCTCACCAAGAAAGCATCATAGAAATAAAAGAGATAAAAGGGAAATATTAACAGCCCTCTGTGTTCATTCCCCACCTCCTGCATCCCACAGATTCGGCTTACCAACCCTGTGTTCTATAAAAGAATACTCTAAATGCCACACTAACTGGACACATTATTGTTAATGCTTATTTAGAAAATGTTTTATTTTCTTTTACATAAATTACCTTTAAAGTGTATTTTATACTCATGAATTATTTTAAATTACTTCCAGAAACTCTTTCTCCCATAGGAATATATTCCTAGAGTCACAATATAGGAGAATCAGAAAAGATCATTTAATTTCCAAACAGTGTGACTTTCCTGTGTTTTGAACCTCAGGTGCAAGAAGAGTTCATCATTTTCCTCAGCTCATAGCATGCCATAATTATTGTAAAGCCTCTGTCCTGTTTTAGTTTCATGTCTAGTTAATTCTAATCCTCCCTTGTCCCAAACAGTGCTCCTTTCCTAAACTGCTTGCTATAGGTCCTTAAACACACCCATCTTTATAAAAATATTAAGTTCCTATTAGTGTGTTTCATTTATTGGACTATGCATCTCATTTTTGTTGCTTTTTTTTCTCTCCTAACTCATATCAGGTTCTTGCCATCTATCCAAGCTCTAATGTCTATCCAAGCTGCTCTCTTCACATCTAGTTTGTTGTCTTGAAGTACTCTTAGAAAGCATACACCTTCCACATTTTACCACCTCAGTTTCCTGGTTATGGACTGTCTTTGTTACCTGTCAAATATCACTCCCAACACCACAAAAATAGGTGAGAAAAACAATTCTCGAGCATATTCCTTCACCTTCATTTGAATTTTTCTCTAAGGTATACGTAGGCCTGAGTGAGTAGTCATGGAGCATATGCTCACTTAACTTCACCAAGAGCTACCAGATTGCTTTCCAAAATGACTACATTCCCACCAGCAACTGGGTGAGAAAAAACTGGGTGGCTTTTCATGTATTTTAAAGTTCTTTAATTCTCTTCCCCACCCTATGAATCCACATTTAAATTTAGTTAAAGATGAAGAAGGTGGAGGAGAATAAAGGCAGGCTTGTTTTTTAGAAGATTTTATTTATTTATTTGTCAGAGAGAGCAAGAGAGTACAAGCAGAGGAAACAGCAGGCAGAGGGAGAAGCAGGCTCCCCACTGAGCAGGAAGCCCAATGCAGGACTTGATCCCAGGACCCTGGGATCATGACCTGAGCCCAAGGTAGCCACTTAACTAACTGAGCCACCAAGGTGTCTCAAGGCAGGCCTGCTTTTGAAAGCACAAAGTGACAACAGGAATGTAATTTGGGTGGAGTAGGAGATAAAATACGTTAGAGTTGAAAAAGGCTCATAGAATAGACTATAGTGAAGCTGAAACAGTGTACAATACTGGAATGTGGCACATTTTCTATGGGACACTCTATTTTTCTTTAAATAAGCTACAGCTCCCATAAATCTGTTCTCCCATTTATACCCAGTGAGATCCAAAATGGCACCTTTGAGATAGAACACAAGCAAACACTCCCATTCAGATTATCACTACTGACACTCAGCCTCAGAAACTTTCTGCTATTACAACCAAGTAAGAAAAATTGGGAAAGGGTGGAATTCTAGGTTGTAGGACCCACTGACTATTAATCAGTACTTAATCAGAACAAACTGAAGCTCCATAATTTAAGTATCAGGGAACTCAAAGCAATAGCCTCCTGTTCAGGGGCTGAAAACCAGCTAAAAGCCACTATTAAGCAGATAAAGCTAATAGCCTCAAGTCCTACTACAAACACCTCTGTGAGTTCAGGTTCACTCATTTGTGTTTGCATTTATTATTGCTATTCTGTGAACATATCAAGCATCCCAGAGTCTCACACTATTTACTCTGTCCTGAACACTCTATCCTCATACACCCACATGGTTCATTCCTAGCTTTACTTAAGTGTCACTTGAGCAGAGAGACCTCCCCAACCACTCTGTACAGCACCATACCCCTCTACACACATCTATCTTGTCCTTCAAAGTGCTTAGCACATTTATCTTCCCCTGAGACTATAAACAACATAAAAGCAAGGATTGTGTCTGTTTCCTTCCTTGTACTACCAGCAGCATCAAGAATAGTGGCCAGCCCAAAGAAAGCATTCAAATAGTTTGAAACAAATCAATTTAAATGATGATATAATGCTTAAGAGTCAAAGATAAGCAAGGGAGTGAAGTGACTGCCTTGTGGAGCTTACACACTCTTGCAGGGGAAACAGACTGGCAGGTTGTCTGATTTGTAGAACTCACATCTTCTCATGCATGCAGCTCTTTCCACTCTGCCATACTGAACCAAGTGCAGAAGACAGAGTTACATTATTTCTCAACAACTAAGGGAAGATGTTAAAAAGCATGAGAAAAAGCTATAAAGGCTGAGTTAGTGGCCTTTTTCCATCATGTATCTCTAAAGCTTTTGTGGTTTTTTAAAGGCCCATTCAGATTAGAGGCCACACAAGAGGAAGTCTCCATAAGAGCTCTTCAGACTTTTAGTGTTCTAAAGAGCATTTCAGCGATCTATTTTATACTTGGGATCATATTTAGGTTTTAAATAAATTATCACAGTAGTCATTTAATCGATGTGCATAAATTTACACGTATACGTAACTGCATGTAGAGTTTAACAATGGGTACAGGAACTGACAATTTGGAATGTTTCAGGGGTTATATAACAGGTCTTCATTAAGTCATGATGCTTATTTTCTAAGAGAATAAAAGCACCATCTCCCAAGTCTTAGAACCATGATACTGTTCTCTCAGTGAGCCGGTTAAAGCATGAGAAGCTCCAGGCCATACACAAAGGTATAAGAATAAATATCTTATTTTATACCATAAGCTAGACACTCTATTACTAAACTTGAGGGAAGTGAAAGACACCGAAGTTCTAAACACTGCCCTAGAATTTGATTGAGAGAGGGAGAGGTTAAAGTTGCTTGGAATGTGAACTTGGGTTGGCCATGCAATCTACACTCTTGTCGTATTCAGTAAGAGTAGTTTCTGCGCTCCAAGTTTAGGGACCCACACCCCAAGAATAAGGAGGAATAGAGGGTTTATTTTGACTTGTGCAATATGGCCTACATATGGACACATAAAAACATCTTGCAAATTCTCACTAGAAGTTTACTTTGTCTTGCATATACTTTTGCTATGGGAACCATCAAGGGCAAAGGGTTAAGCAGCAATAATCCTAGACTCATGAGGGGAGGAAAACAATACTGGTTTATTTTGCACTATCTGTTATTATGAAATACATTAAATTGTTCTGAGAATTTTGCATAGTTACTATGGGGTGATTTTTATTTTATTTTTAATTTTAATATTGTTAACATAATATATCCAAAATGTTACCATTTCAACATGTAATCAAAGTAAATTGAGATATTTTATATCCTCTCATTTTTCTTTTCTTTTTCTCCAGTTGTAAAGAGGTAGGATGAAAACAAAACCAAAAAATCATAGGCCCAAAATGGTATCACTTAGACTGAGTTTTCAAAATGGTGTTCAATACATAATCTAATTGCAGTTTTAACCCTCCCCAGAAATGTAATCTTAACCAGTAAGCCAGAAATTTTTCAATCCATGCCAACAGAGTCTGTCACTTGGGCCTTCTCCACCCCCTAAATGAAAGATGTCATCATTGCAGGATAAGACCCCTTTCTTTCCCCCCCAGAAACTAGCCTCACCCACAACAATTCTTTTCTTTTGCAAATAACATTCTTGCCCCCACCTCTGTCTATAAAAACCTTCCATTTTGTATAGTTCTACTTGGGAGATGGAGAGCTTCCAGATTCATCGTCTGTTTAATAAAGCCCATTAGATCTTCCAGTTTACTTGAATCCTATCATTTAACAGATTTGGTGGCAGTGATGAGATCCAAAGTGAACTTCAAGATCATTTAGGGATGAGAAACTCAGTGTGATACCTATGCACACAAACCCTTTGAGTTCACCATCTTCTCGCCATTTTTGAGAGCTATGGTATGCTCCTCTGGATCTAAGTTCTCCTCTTGGTTGCATTTGAGCTCCCAACCTAGTGGGCTTTCCTTTACAGGGCAGTCAACTTGAGCTGGCAGACAGTTATGCATGAAGCCAACTAATGTTTGCCCAAAGCCCAGCTGAGCTTGCAATTCTGCGCAGATCCTGACTGAGATGCCCAGAGCCAAGCCCCTAGCCTTTTAGACCACAATCAACCCGTTTCCCCAGGTGGAAAACCTCAGTAAGGTTCTATGGAAAGTGGTGGTGGCGTACAAACGGCCTTCTTATGGCCAGGACACAGCACTTTACAGTGTATATATATATATATAGATATAGATATAGATAGATAGATAGATAGATAGATAGATAGATATAGATATATAGATATATAGATATATTAAATATATCAAGGCACATGCTTGTTTGTTTTGTTTTGAATGAAATAAAGGCTATTACTAATGGGATTGTGAAGGCCAAAAAACTGCAAAAATTAGTAAGCATGGGCTGAGATTTAAAGGCTGCTTGAGTGCTCACCACTGCACATAGGATTCCATGACAAGGTAAGCTGATCATTGAACAGGTTAGATCAGCACTAGGTCACCCACCAAACTCAAGAAAATGTCATTGCAACAAGGTACAATCCCCAACCCCAAGGCACATCCCTTTTAGATCTTAGTTTGACTCCAAGAAATCCAAAGGTTTAGCTAACAAGATCCTTAAATTTCAGAGTCCAGCAAACTACCTTTCAGTACACCTGCTTCTTTTATGTCTCAAAACTATAGTCCCTGAAGTTGCAGGTACCTAATAAGACAGAAAAACTTTATCAGCAACAATTTAGAATTATAGTGCCCATTTTGGGAAATGTTTCAATTAGACAACACTGTTCATTTAAAAAGTGCTCTTGAAAGTAAGAGTTCCCAAATTAAGTCAACAGAATGGGATGACTATTTTAATTGGTATGAAGATGCTTCTAAAAGGCTTCAAGATGCCAAAATAGACTCACTGGAAGATTTGTTACAGAAGGCTAATAAGAAATGAAAAACGCAAGAGGTATCTAGATGAAAGACATTAAGACTGACAGAACTCCCCTCTCTTCTTCTGTAGGGGACAAGTGCAGATAGCCCCAAGATAAGACTCTTTGGCATAAACATTATTTTGAAACCCAGCAAACAAAACCCAGTAGATTGAGGAAAAGCTCTTCGCCTCCCCCTTAAGTGCCTGCTTGTACCAGGAAGAGAGCTATTAACAGAAATTCCTCTTTACATAAGAAAGTTATCTACATATAGGGCAACTTTGCTTCCCAAGGATCACTTACCGCCCTGCTAAGAGCTTTCCCCCCTTTGTATCTTCAGACCCTACCCCTCTCCTAAACCCATTTAAGTGTCATGTTGCCTCACTATCTTTGGAATTTCCATGTCTGTGTGGATTCCCCATAGGTACACTACTGAATTTGACTTTCTCCTGTTAATCTGTCCCGTATCAATGTGGTTCTTAGTCTAGCAAGAAGGACCTTTAAAGGCAGAACAAATTCTTCCTCCTCAGCAGTTCTTTACTTGAGCACTCAGTCTACTCATTTTGTCTGAACTGCCCTTTCACTCTGAAGAGACAGTTACCTTTTCAAATAAAACCACCTGAGGTTACAGCTGAGCCTCTTCAGAGATCCTTCACGCCTTGGTCTAAGACTGAACTGAGGGCCATGGTAAAATATTTCTAGGGATGATTCTCAAGAGTTGTTTTTCTTCTTAAGATTTATTTATATTAGAGAGATGGAGAGAGAGAGCATACGAGAACATAGGTATTAAGGACAGTGGGAGAGAGAGTCTCAAATAGACTCGTCACAAAGCACAGAGCCGGGTGATGGGTTCGTGTCCCTCAGACCACTATGTGAGCCAAAACCAGTTCTTCTTTCTTTTTAAATAGATTTATCTCCTGAATGCAGCTGAGAGAGGAAAATAAAAATTCATGTTGTCTCTCCCTTCCAAATCCAGACACACTAACTTTAATCCTTTCCTCTCCTGGGAATAACTATGTCCTTCTTGCTCTTCTTGTTTTACACCCTAAGAACATGGCTTGGCTTTCTGCCTGCCTGTGACATGCAGGTTGTCATTTCATTCTTTGGCCATCTCTGGGAGTGGCTCTATCCTTATAAAAATAGTATTTTTTCACACTCTCTTTGAAGATGCCTCTTGGGTCCATAAAGTTATTTAATACTGCCAGAAATCTTTACTGTTTGTCCTGACTAAAAGCTGATGGGATACTTTAAAAATTTTAATAGCTCTATAATCAGAAATTGGGCCGAACTGAAAGTTGCTATTCAGACCCTGATGGAAATTTTAGGCCTTCTCCACTAAGCTAAACATACTCAAAAGAAAAGAAGACTTTCTTGTGGATGGATATGTCATTGCTTTTTTTTTTTTTTTTAAGATTTTATTTATTTATTTGACAGAGAGAAACACAGCCAGAGAGGTAACACAAGCAGGGGGAGTGAGAGAGGGAGAAGCAGGCTTCCCACCAAGCAGGGAGCCTAATGTGGGGCTCGATCCCAGGTCTCCAGGATCATGACCTGAGCTGAAGGCAGTCGCTTAACCAACTGAGCCACCCAGGCGCCCCGTCATTGCTTTGATAGTACTTAGGCAACAACTCAATTGTTAGAGAAACTAAAAACAGCCAGCCTTGTTTTACAAATCAAGTCTTTACAGAACCAGAGCTGTAGTTCCAAAACAAGCCCAAACCGCCAATCATTTTTACCAATCCCCAAACCTCATTTATCTCAAAAGGCTCATAAGTATTGTAAAAATTCTGGCCTTAAGAGAACAAAAGTCCTTCTACAAAGTGTCTGTATTTTCCCCTTGTACCTTTAAAATGTAAATATTCAGGGATGCCTGGGTGGTTCAGGTCATGATCCCGGAGACCCGGGATTGAGCCCCACGAGCCGAGCAGGAAGCCCGCTTCTCCCTCTCTCACTCCCCCTGCTTGTGTTCTCTGTCAAATAAATAAAATCTTTAAAAAATAAATAAATAAATAAAATGTAAATATTCAGTGTTCTTTCCACTGGTCTTCTGGAGGAATTCCTTAACTAGCCGACCTCTTTAAAACTGCCAATTCTAGGGAGGTGATTTTATCAAGGAAAAGGAATGGAGTAAGGCCAGTTAAAACCGGACTTGCCAAAGACAAAGAGAAATTTTAAGTCATCTTCTCCACAATTAAAGGAAAGCTTTAGTCATCCAGACCAATGACCCTAACTTATTCCATCTCTCAAAAAACAAACTCAGATCCATCTTTTTTAAGGAATAAATTTCACATCTATTTCATGGTAGTAATTTTAAAACAAAAAATATCCTTTCTGCATCTATCATATGTTTGTGTGTGCCTGAGTATGTTGTAAATACATTTCTAGCCTCTGGATGGTGTTGCCAAAATTAATTTGTAAAACAGCTCTACTTAGGTGAAGACAAGTCCATGTAAGGACTGGGTATTCTAAAACTCAAAAAAGAAAAAGAAAGTCATCCAAATGCTTTTCAAGTTCAAATGATCTGAAAAAATATTCAGTGGGAAGGCCAGTTTGAGATTGATGATTTAATTAAAACAAACATGTCTTTAGAGTTAACAACATTAAATATAAAACTTTTATTCTACCTAAGGTTATATCAAGTTTATGTTATCTTTTATTAGATCTATCAATAATATAATAGCTTAAAATAATGACTGACTCATCTAATGTTTAGTCAAGTTAAGTAATCTAAATGTAACTGCAAAAAACAAGTAGATTAAATAAAGACGTTTTAGGTAAATTTTTTAAATATGGGGGGCCAGTGGCAAGTCATCCCAAGATAGGCCACTTCGGCATAAAGATTTTTTTGAGTTAAAAGCAATCAAAACCCAGAAAATACAGGAAACTCTTTCCCTTTCCTCCTCTGCCTATACCAGAAAAAAGGGCTGTTAACAGAGATTCCTCTTTACCTAGAAACTTACTTGTGTAACATGGCAACCTTTGTTTTCCAAAGATCTCCTGTCACTTTCCTGCTAAGGTCTTCCTACCTTTTCTGTCCCCAGATCTGACCCCTCTCTCCTTAGCTCAAAATGTCATATAAGCCTCACATTACCTGACTGTCTCTGGAATTTTATGTCTATATTGTTTCCCTGTATGTGGAAAACTAAATTTGATTTTCTCTCATAAATTTGTCTCATGTCAACAAGAAGGACCTCAAATGGCAGAGAAAATTCTTCCTAACAATACTTTCTCCAAGTCTCTTTGATAACTTAAAACCTTAAAAGTTTTTCCAAGTTCAATGACTTAGAGTCATTAAATATCTAGATCATTTTCAAATAAGACAAAATAATAGAACATTAATTACTAAACATAGGTTTAGCTACTTTTGGCTTATTACAGAAAAACTAAAGATACTTGGATATGTTAATGCTATAATTTTTAAAAATTTTAAAGGAATATGCTTCTCAAAATTTTAAAATATATCCATAAATTTGCCGATTTAAAAATACTCATGACGGACCATTCATTATTGTTTACGTCTTGGTTTCCAATAGGAATCAGGTTTCTTAAAAAAAAAAAAAAAGGAATCAGGTTTCTTAAGGGTCAAAAATTCTAATTAATATGTAATTAAAACTATAACAATAAGAGAAATATCTCCATATGCCAGGAAAGTGAGATGTTTTCAGTAAAAAGAGGTCTGAGAAAGAGGTACCTTTTCTTTGTTAAGGAAAAAATAGCGTTGTCCTAAAATGAAGCTGGTTTAAAGAAAAAAAATAACACAAAATCAGATTTTTTTTTTTTTGTAATTAGAGGTTTACTAAACAAGGAAAAATAAAAAGGACAAACAGATAAATGGACTCTTAGCTACAGAGAACAGAGGGTTATTAGAAGAGGGGTGGGTGGGGAAATGGGAGAAACAGGTTAACAGAATTAAGAGAACACTTATCTTCATGAGCACTGAGTATGTACACAATTACTGAATCACTATATTGTACACCTGAAAGTAAGATAACACTGTATGTTAACTATTTGGGAGTTCAGTTTAAAAAACTTAATTTAAAAAGTCATGTGGAAAAAAATTACAGGTTTCTAAAGAAAAAAATTTTAATGTATGGCCAAACTAGCTAATATTATAAGAAATTCACTAAGAAAATGAGTTTTAATATCAAAATTAAGCTGTTGCAAAATTAAAATTTGGCCTTCTCCCTGTTAAAAGGAAAAAGTTTTCTTAGATTCTTGGGCTGCTTTTGATAAGGTTGTATAAATTTCTTTACCTTTTAAATATTAAATTCCATATTGATCTGTGATCCTATTTAGATGAGAGCTTTAAACCCCTTTTTGATATTTTTTTTAAAAAAGATTTTATTTATTATACAGAGAGAAACACAGCCAGAGAGGTAACACAAGCAGGGGGAGTGAGAGAGGGAGAAGCAGGCTTCCCGCCGAGCAGGGAGCCCAATGTGGGACTCGATCCTGGGTCTTCCCGGATCATGACCTGAGCCGAAGACAGTCGCCCAACCAACTGAGCCATCCAGGCGCCCCTCCTTTTTGATATTTTTAACAAGCTTCTCAAAATGAAATTTTTTAAAAAGGGGGGGAAAAGGTCTTTTTGATCTGAAATACTTCAAAAGATTTGCTAAACTAATTAGGTGTATTTAATATGTAAATTACATAGGAAATATTATCAAATAAATAGTAAGTCTTTTTCAGATTATATTTGTAAGGTAATGACACATATAGATAAAATCCATTTGGCTTCTGCAAAAATGGTCCCTGATTGCCAGACTTTCGCCATCCTGATGTCCTTGTGACCTGGCAACAGTCTGCTTCTGAAAATAATAATAATGATAATGATAATAATAATAATAATAATAATAATAATAACAACAACAAATAATGGTTGGAAATTCAATCAGCAGGACTATGGGAAGCCCAAGATGGCAGTTTGTTTCTTCCCAACTCCCTGGCAAAACCAGTTTGGTATCCTCTCATCCACCACAGTACATTTAAAATAATTCAGATTAGGAATAAACACTGGCATAGAGACATCTATAAAATTTAAACACCTGCAAGTGGCCTTCATTAAACTGCCCCTTAGTCTGGCTTTTCCATATGTCCTTGTCACTGTATGTGCATTTTCCGGATGGGTTAAACCCTTTCCTTGACACAAGGCTGATGACATCAAAACTATGAAAAAAGAATGTATTTCCACTGTCTCCAGTGATCAAGGAACCCAGTTCACAAGGCGAATCAGAGGAGCCTCAAAATTCTTCCGAAAAATTCTATCAGTATACAACCTTCTACTAATCCCACGGTCTCTCGTGCTATCATGACCAGCTCCTGGAAGTCTCTAATGTTTTATACTCCAGCCTGTCATCAACGGGTTAAAAAAGCCATTCTAGATCCTAATTCAAAGGAACCTTTCAGTTCCAGTCTACAGCCTGGCAACTTGGTATTATAAAACGTCATCAAAGGAAGATGGCCTTCACGCCGTTGAAAGGGACTTTACCAAATGATTCTAACCACTGACACTGTTGCAAAACCAGAAGATGCCAGAGACCTCAAAATCAAATTAATGAGGAAGAGAAGTAGCTGACCTTGAGGTGAATAGCTTCCAGGCCTGACACCCAATCAAGACTACACTCTATCTGAACACAACATCACAACATCCTCCCTCCTCCTTTTCCTTTTCTTTACTGTGACATTGGTCTAGAAGGATGGTGCCCTCATCTATGTCTCCCAGGCCTGTGCTAAAGAGGGAGGGGGACGGAGGGGTGTAATCTGTTTTATTTTTGTCTAGGGAAAAATATAACTGTGCCTTAACTTTTCACACACCAAATAAGCCACGTCATTGGTTGACTCCCCTAAAGTTTTACATTGTTGAGTTAAAAAGGACGTACCAGGAGTCTTTCTCAATTCAGAACTTACTCCTTTGGGCAGTTTCCTATTTCCCTGCTTAAGGATAAATGTAAATGAGGCTATGATCAAGAACTCCTTAATTCTTAAAATTATTATACAATCTGCCCCTAAAGCAACAGTGGCCCAACAAAGATCCTGAATCTCTCTAGCCAAAGTTGTCCTTGATAATAAAATAGCTCTTATTAAGTGAGGTATCTGTGCTATGGCCAACACTGCCTGCTGTGCCTGGATTAACACTTCTGGGGAACTTAAATTCAATTACTTAAGAGCAAACTGCTTGTCTTAACAGGGTGACTCCCTCCATGGGGTCCTTCTTTGACTTATTTGATTTTCATTGGTTTGGGTCTTGGAGAGCACACCTCTAAAGAACACTCCAAATACTGGGAATCACCCTACTTAAAGTAATCCTAATAATCTCCCCGTTATATCGTCTTCTTTCAAAAGCTTTAAATGTGTATTTGCAGCCATTAACCACCAAACAGGTGATGGCCCTAAAACAATAATGTTTAAAAAACAACAACAACAAATTACCAGCTTAACTGTGAACTGGAAGATGTGACCTGAGAATATCACCGAGGTTAAGCAAAAACATCATGGCCTGGGGATGGCACACTGAAGAGCAGTAACCTATGGGAACTTCAGAGATGTACCTGAGATTGACATTAAAGTCTTAAAGTTTGATCACATCTCTCATTTAAGCTTAGAGTTTGATTAAAACAGGGGAATTAATTGTTAAAAAACAAAAACAAGCCCAAATGGTGTCACTTAGATCAAGTTCTATAACCAGTGCTCAATACATAATCTAATCACAGTTTCAACTTCCCCCAGAAATGTAGTCTTATCCCGTCAGCCAGGAATTTTCAACCCATGCCAAATATGTCTGCCACATCGGCCCTCTCCACCACTGCCCCCTACCCAAGAAAGATGAGATCCTCTGCATAAGATCATCAGCATCTTGTTTTTCCCCAAAAAATGCTGCCTCACCTACAAAATCCTTTCCTTTTGCTAATAACTTTCATGCCTCCACCCTCCTTCTATAAAAATCTTCTATTTTTTATTTTTTTTATTTTTTTTTAAAGATTTTATTTATTTGACAGAGAGAAACACAGCCAGAGAGGGAACACAAGCAGGGAGAGTGAGAGAGGGAGAAGCAGGCTTCCTGCTGAGCAGGGAGCCCGGTGTGGGACTCGATCCCGGGTCTCCGGCATCATGACCTGAGCCGAAGGCAGTCGCTTAACCAACTGAGCCACCCAGGCGCCCCAAAAATCTTCTACTTTTTAAAATTCGTTGGAGTGCCTCTCATACTTGCTAGTTGGGGGGGGGGGGAGAAACTGTCAGATTCCTGAATCCTTAATTAAAGCCAACTGATCTTCCAATTTATTTGGGTGAATTTTGTTATTTAACAGGTATAATTGACAAAATTGTGAGGTATTTAAAGTATACAATGTGATGACTTAATATACATATATACTACGAAATATAGACACACATACACCATTAAGTTAATGGGATCCACTATATCACATATTTACCCTTTGATGGGTGGGAGGCAAGAGGAATAGAAACATTTACGTTCCCCTCTCTTAGCAAATTGTGATTATACAGTATCATATTCTCAACTAAACAGTCATTGAGTTATACTTTAGATCCTCAGGTCTTATTTACCTTATAAATGAAAGGTTGTACCCTTTTACCAGCCTCTCCCTATTATGCCCCTCCTCAGCTGTGGGGTTAGGGTTATTTTTAAAGACTTAACTGAAATGATCTCTAGTGAACAGAAGTCAAAATTCAAGGGTTTCTAACATTGTGAGACACAAATCTCCCCTGTTCACAGACACAGTACTAATAAATGGACAAAAAACTTAAGAATTCATGAAAAAGAAAGTAAATTATCAAGTCTTAACACATCAGCTCTTTCCTCTTCGAAAGTTTTTTGATTTCTCTAACCTAATAACATGTTTCCCTTTCTCTTTGTTGCTCCTGTTTTGGAATATGGGCAAAGAAACTAAATGCACTTATATCCACTAAATTATGATTTTTCAGAACTACCAAATGAGATTTTTTTTTTCTTTCTCAGCTTAAAAAGTTAGGTTATGAGGTGCCTGGGTGGCTCAGTCGGTTAAGCGACTGCCTTCGGCTCAGGTCATGATCCCGGAGACCCGGGATCGAGTCCCACACCGGGCTCCCTGCTCCACAGGAAGCCTGCTTCTCTCTCTCTCACTCCCCGTGCTTGTGTTCCCTCTCTGGCTGTGTTTCTCCCTGTCAAATAAATAAAATCTTAAAAAAAAAAAAAGTTAGGTTATTATATACAAAAGGATTTTTCTGATTACTGTATTTAGATGCAAGATACAAGTCTGCACATATCTTGGTTCCATTTGATTTTGAATTGGACATACACTAGTAATCACAGCACTGGACCATTCAACACGTTATCAGACTTTTCACCTAACTCAGCCTGCACACATTCCTTGGGATATCATGTTTCTCACGGCATCTCATAGCTTCCCCTGATGACCACTGAATAAATAATACACACAAAGAGATTCTATGCCACACCATCTTTTGTATCGTGTTCAGCATATTTCCTAAGTGAAAGTGACAGGACTCACATCACATTATCTAAGTTGTACAAAAAGGTCTATCACATATAGGCCATGATAGCTGGGCGGAAAAAAATTACTTAACCTCTTCAGTGGCAAAATTCATCCTGCCTTCCTAACATGGTTAATTGCATCAAATAAAAATAAAAGGTGCTCTTACATAGTTAAAAAAAAATAAGGTGTGTGTATATGGCTGATCAATAGTAATGAAATCACAAATGTAATTAGATCTTCAGTATATGGTATTCATTCAAGCAAAAATAAAATTGAGTCTCTACAGAGAAACAGCTCTCTGGTGAATCAACTCAGTACACATACATCGGTAATGCTCACCTGCTTCCCTTTCACAGCTGTTTCTCTCAGACTTCTAGAATCATGAAATATACAAGAGAGATTCGAAAAACATTTTTTTAATCTCAAGAAATATATTTACAGATGCATAAGGATCAAAAATTAACGAACTTTCTATGTTTAAAGACTGAAATCATTCAAATTTTGATCACATAAAAATATGATATTATATAAACAGATCTTGACAGAAGCAAACCCAGGAAGAAGACAGGCAGATCATCCAGGCCCGAGGCTCAGTTTCTTCATCACTGAAGACAGAACCTGCTACAAAGTGATTCTCTTGTTCAAGAAAATGAACTCCAAGAAAATAACGGGGTTATTTTTAACAGAACCTACAAAATTATTTTCTTTTAGAAACTCATCTTATGGAGCTGGATTCCCTCCTCCAAACACAAATAAAGTCCAAATTTTGCTGTAATTTTTAAGCATCCAATTTCATAAGTGAGGAGAGAAAATACCTTTTTTTCTTTCTTTTCAAAATTCAAAGAAAACAAGCTTGCATTACAGTTTTAAGAATCTTGGTGCAGCAGACTCCACAACTCATAAATTATAGTGTGCTTTGCAGCAACCTCTTTACATGTAGCTGAATTTAAAAAGCAATAAGAGGAAAGCCACAGCACCACTAGGGTTTGTTAGAACAAGTGCTGTATCTACAGATCTCTGCCTGGTTTTCAAACCAGTCATCCAACAAGGGCGAGGACAAAGGAGTAAGTGGTTCTGCTCAACTCCTCACTGAGCTAACGTGCTCATGCACTGCTCTGTGGGTAAGGGTGCCATCATCGCACAGCCCAAGCAGCATGTGCACTTTGTGTTTTGCCTTGTTCAAAAGGCAGGTTGCCTCTGTTAGAAAGAGGCCAGAAATATGATCCCCCTGTAAGGTGCTCAACTACAGAGTCCAAAAAAGTCTGCACCCTTCCTGAACGATGGTTGACCTATTGAAAGCTATACTTGAGAGAATACAAATAATATCTGAACCCAAAATAGCTTAATCTAAAAGCACTTGAATTATTCAGGTTGTTCCTCCACCTAAAGTGAATTATCAAAATCTGTAAATAAAATAATACTGGAACATCTAAGGAAGAATCTCTATAGCAGAAGAAAGTGAACAGACTCAGCAATGTTGCCCCGAAACAGAAAGCTCAGGGGGAAGACCTACCATTCTTGTAAAGTGTCCAACTTAAATCGAGGCTGTCAATGAATGTTTGTTGAAACAAATTAAAATCAACTAACTTCCCTAAGGCTTAAATCACTTAAAATAGGTCAAAGATTATAAATCACCACCACAATGAAGCCTTTCACTCAATGAGTATTCTTCCAAGGTGGATGAATGCATGCTCTTGATGAACGCAGTGGGATACGCCCAGGTTGGAGCGTTGCCCTGGGAAGTGGCCAAGCTTTGAGGGTTTGTATATGGGGGAGTCACCATGGCCCTCTCCAGACTGAATTCTGCGGTCTCCTTCATAGGTAGCACTTCATAGGTAGCAATGAATGGGTCCCTTTCTCCTGAGAGAGGTCTTTTGGGACCTTTTATTGTTTTTTTGCTTTCTTTTTCATGTTTCATATAGGCCCACCTCATTCCCAATAGGACCTGAAGCATTTCAAGCAGCAGATAAATATGTTTTAAAAAGCTCCAAAATAGAGAATTTTTATAATATTAAAGTATATCAAAACAGCTGAATTAAAAATTAAAATGGATTAGAAACCACTTAAGTAATGACGTCAAAAGTATATATAGAAAGACAAACTCTGGGGGTGCCTGGGTGGCTCAGTTGGTTAAGCGACTGCCTTCAGCTCAGGTCATGATCCCGGACACCTGGGATGGAGTCCTGCATCGGGCTCCCTGCTCGGCGGGAAGCCTGTTTCTCCCTCTCTCACTCTCCCTGCTTGTGTTCCCTCTCTGGCTGTGTTTCTCTCTGTCAAATAAATAAAATCTTTAAAAAAAAAAAAAAAAAAAAAAAAAAAAGACAAACTCTGCTGGTAATAAACCCTTGGAGGATTTCTTTTACATAATAATTCCGGGGGGCGGGGGTGAGAAGGAGAATACAGAATGTCTTCGGTTCATTCATTAATTCAACTGTTTGCTGAAAGCACCTGTTATGTGCTTTATGTGAAATATTCCTCAGGGGCGCCTGGGGGGCTCAGTTGTTGGCCGTCTGCCTTCGGCTCAGGTCATGGTCCGGAGTCTTGGGATCAAGCCCCACATCGGGCTCCCTGCCCCACAGGAGGCCTGCTTCTCCCTCTCTCACTTCTCCTGCTCATGTTCCCTCTCTAGCTATGCTTCTCTCTGTCAAATAAATAAATAAGATTTTAAAAAAAGAAAGAAAGAAAGAAAGATTCCTCAAATAGCTGTTTCTTAACTTGGCCTCTGATCAAAGTTAAGAACGTAACTTTAATTGTATCCCACAAGTCAAAGTCAAAGAAAAAAAGCTTTAAAAAAAACTACTGAACATGTACATTGTGCCAGAACCCCAAGGCTGCAGCTAAGCTAGGTTGTATTCTGGTGATGTGACTTGGCCCCAGCAACAGAGTTCAGAGAACTCTTCAGTTTTTGTGAGATAGTTATGTCTCTTGAACTGAAATGTTTCTCCAAATACGGTTTCAAACATGCTTCATTCAGCAGGAGGCCATCAAGGCTAGCTCGGCCCTCCGCGGAGTGCCGCAGGATGTGGGAGTCTACATTTTTTAATTGATGGCAGACAAGCAGAGTAGACATTGTATTTTGACACTTAGGAATATATCTTCCATCCCCGTTTCAGTGGAAACAAACCCACATCGAAATGCAGGCAGGTACAGAGGTGTCTGTGAAAAAGATCAATATTTTCCTTAAGAATGCAATATATTCAGCTGCTCAAATGATGCTTACGCAGTACATGATACAGACACCTTTTTCCAGAAAAAAAAAAATTAGGGACACCATTTGCTAATAGTGTTCCATACTGATGTGCTCTTTAAGAAAAGCAAATTTATGGGGCACCTGGGTGGCTCAGTTGGTTAAGCAACTGCCTTCGGCTCAGGTCATGATCCTGGAGACCAGGGATCGAGTCCCACATTGGGCTCCCTGCTCGGCAGGAAGCCTGCTTCTCCCTCTCTCACTCCCCCTGCTTGTGTTCCCCCCCTGGCTGTGTTTCTCTCTGTCAAAATAAATAAAATCTTTAAAAAAAAAAAAGAAAAAAAAAAAAAGAGAAACAAATTTAAAGCAGCACTGCATCTTGTCTCTCCCTACCAAGATGAGCTGGCTGTAAGAGGGGTCTCAGGTCTGCTCACTGTTTCATGCAACAGCATGGAACTCTAAAATAGAGTTGTATGTATCTTCTCATCGAGATGTGGAAGAATCCCTGGCAATCTGCACAGGATGACAATAACAACACGTACCCCATACAAAAATAAACTGCTACCCCTCCTCCCTCCACCCCCACAAAAGGTTCATGCTCAAGACACACTGAAAAACTTTTTACCCACAGAACAGAACTTTGACAACTGTCCATGACACGGATTTTGATAAATGCCCATCACACTGCAAGAGTGACTAGGCTGTGTGAAATCTCTCCCGGCTAACCAAGGGTGTAAAAATATGTGCTCCCGACTACCTCCCTCCCCAAGCCCCTCGGCACCACCTGCCGTCCTCATCCAGAAAGCGTTACTGCCCACCTCCTCAGAGATGAGAAGCCAGAACTCACAGCCTGTATCAGAAGATGGATGTGAGAAGCAACACCTCTTTACCCACCTCCTCAATAGGCGTAGTTCAAGCATGGCATCTGGCAGATCTAATCATGAGAAGCAAATCTATAGAAATGATCCAAATAGGATGCCAGAAAGCATATTGCCCTCCTAGCCTGTTTCAACAAATAGGGAGAGGTAGACACAGAGGCAAAGATACCGAGTACCCACGCGGCAATGTGCACAACTCAGAACAACTAACACACCCTAAATGGTGTAAATAATCACCCTCTGTATTTTAATGATTTCAGTAATTGGGAATTGTCTCTTCTTCACCCATTTCACTTCAAAAAAATAGCCCTCCCTACAATCCAGCCTCTATTGGCAATCTGCTGAGGCATTAATTGGATATTGACCCAAAGAGATGTCGGCTACCTGTAACATCACTACGACTCTCAATCGAAAACCAGCTCTAAATTTGAGATGCAGCTAGTCAAGAATTCCATTTCACCCCTTTGATTATATTTTAACTGCTCGTACTTGGAAGCCAAAGGGTTTTATTTTAAAATAATGATTAAAAAAATTCAAGGCAACTGCAGTATAATGAAATGGCCCCGGCATAGCAGTCAGGAGGCCCAGCTTTTCATTATTCCTCTGTTCTTCCCAGCTCTGTGACTATGACTCTGGATCATTTGTTCATTTATTCTTTTATTCAACTATTTATTAAGTATCTACTCTGAGCTCAGCACTGTGCAAGTTTCTGAGTATCTGAGTCTTCATCTGTTTCAAGGCAATATTTAGATCTATTCTAACACAAGGGGTTGTGAGGGGAATGAAGTAAACTTGTTTATGGGTTGTTTTTAGGAAACAATAAAGCACGATGCAATCACAAAATGACTATTATTAAACACATTCTAATTTTCTTCAATCTGCATCTGACTATGACCTTAGTGGGTGTATAGGTCTATGAACAGAATCTGTGTATAGGATATGTAAATCATGCACAGTGATACATATATTGTAATATATGTGAGCTATAACAAATGAAATATAATTTGTAGAACAGAAACAGAGAGGCAAAATATTTAAGTGAGAGAAAGAGCAAACATTTTTAGATTCTCATAAATTAACAATAAGTGGGGCCAAAAGAAACTTACAGTATAAAAGACACTACATGGAGAGAGAAAAATCAAACGTCATGCTTGATGCTGTATTCTGAACCAGATTGTTGGCTGATTGTTGGGTCTATTACAGCTCTTGCCTACAAAGAGTCTTTTCATCACTATGCCTCAGTTTCCTACATGCCTCAAAATGTAGGAATAGTCAGTAGGATTAAATGGGCTAAAGTATTAAAACACGTGTTCTACGGCACATTACAGGTGTACCTAAGGATGAGCTATTTACAGTGCTGAGACTTTACCATCTTTTATTTTTAAGGAGGGTTATCAGAGATAATGATGCTTATAAATCAGTTCAGTGAATTTAACTGTGGGCACATAGATAGGTTTTTATGTCGTTTCTCTATTCAAATACCTACAAAGGCTTCACGCTGCCTACCATATATAGTCCAAGGAAATTCATTGGCTTTTAAAGCCCTGTACTATCCACTTTCTGAACATTTCTCATAACTTCTAACATGAATTCTACAGTCCAATTACATCAATTTCCCCTCTATTGGCTCCTTTCCATTAGCATAAATAAAAATTTTATCTCCCATCCTAAAAAAGAAAACCTCTGTTGATCTTTATTTCTTGGTTCCCTTTTACAGGAAAACTTCTCTAAATAATTGTTTATGGTTGCTGTCTGGATTTCCTGTTGCATTTACTCTTGAACCCATTTTAATTTGATTTCATTCTCTGCTAGTCTCCCTAAAACAGCTCTTGTCAATGTCACTAATAGTCTCAACATTTTCAAACCCAGCTGTCATTTCTCAGGGCTTCTCTTCCTCATCTATTCAGCAAAAAGTTAACTTTACTGGTCACTTCCTGCTTTTGGAAACACTTCCCCCTTTCATTTTGACCTCCAAAAGTCCATCTTTCAAGTCTCCTCCATCACTTCTCAGTCTTCTTGCTGGTTCCTTCTCATCACCCCAAACTCTAAGAGTTCATATAACCCAGAACTCCATCCTCAGACCACTTGTCTCTCTATACTAATTCCAAAGCTCATTTCCAACAGTTACATAGCTTTAAAAATTATCTAAGTACAGTTTTCTCTCAAAGTTCTATTTTCAGGTCCTTCTTATTCTCTGAAATCCAGACACACATCCAACTTCTATTAGTTCATTCCATTTGTAAGACTAAAAAGTCTCAAAGTTAGTATGTCCTGAACTCTTGATTATACCTGACATAGCTGCTACTAACCCCATCTCCCTAATCTTAGGAAATGGAGTCGCCATTAAGAAATCTTCCCTGGGCGCCTGTGTGGCTCAGTCCTTAAGCCTCTGCCTCCGGCTCAGGTCATGATCTCAGGGTCCTGGGATGCAGGCCCGCGTCAGGCTCTCTGCTCGGCGGGGAGCCTGCTTCCTCCTCTCTGCCTATCTGTGATCTCTCTGTCAAATAAATAAATAAAATCTTTAAAAAAAGAAATCTTCCTTGATTACTCTTTTTCTCACAGTCCACATTCAATCTATCAAAAAATCCTTTCAACCCTTTGTTGGAAATAGATCTACTATCCAACCAGATCTCACAGCCTCCACCCCTACCTAATCCAAAGGCCCCTTTGCCTCTCATTTGGACTTCTTTTTTTTTTTTTTTTTAAGATTTTATTTATTTATATGACAGACAGAGAGATCACAAGTAGGTAGAGAGGCAGGCAGAGAGAGAGGAGGAAGCAGGCTCCCTGCTGAGCAGAGAGCCCAACGCTGGCCTCGATCCCAGGACCCTGAGATCATGACCTGAGCTGAAGGCAGATTCTTTAACCCACTGAGCCACCCAGGCACCCTCACCTGGAGTTCTTATAGGACGCTCTACACTTTTGCCCTTTTTACCCTATAGTCTGCTCCTACACAGCAACCAAAGTGAGCCCTTAACTTAAGTCATGGTATGTCACAGATCTCCTCAAAATTCCCATTTCATGGAGTCAAATCAAGTATCTTCAGAACAGCCCCCTGTGGTGCCCTCACTAAAGCCCAATATAACCTGGCTTCCTCTGACTTCTACCATCACACCTCACTACATCTTCAACCACCTTTTTCTGCTTCACTCACACTGTTCCTTCTTTTCTTCCCATACACATCCCTCCACAAGAATAGAAGTGCCAGGGGTGCCTGGGTGGCTCAGTCATTAAGCATCGACCTTCGGCTCAGGTCATGATCCCAGAGTACTGGGATCGAGCCCTACATTGGGCTCCTTGCTCAGCAGGAAGCCTGCTTCTCCCTCTCTCAGTCCCCCTGCTTGTGTTCCCTCTCTAGCTGTGTTTCTCTCAGTCAAATAAATAAATAAATAAATAATCTAAAAAAAAAAAAAAAAGAATAGAATCTCCATGAAAATGGAAACTTGGGGGTTTTATAAAATCTTTGATAAATCGCTCCATCTCCTGAAACCAAAACAGTATCCAGCACATTCATATATTCATAGAAAGAATAGAGTGAATGATGAATCTCTCTCTACATATATATCGTTCCATAAATAATAGCTCCTACACATTGAATGCCAAGCCCAAAGTCTACCCCATGTCAAGCCTTCGTGAAAACATATTATACCTTTTATGTAGATGAGGAAGCTGAATCCTGGGAAGCTCGCATTTCATGTCCCAGATCACACAGCTGGAAAGTGATAGAACTGAGGTTTTGACGAAATCTATGCTCTTTACATTAAGCCTCTCTGCATATTCAATATTCCACAACCATTTCTATTCCTCAAATTGGTAGTCTTACCATATCCAGTAAGACTTCCAACCCTACATCTTCCAGCCTACATCTCCATTTTTCTACTACAAATCAATGCTTCTCTTAGTAATTTTCTTTGTCAGCCTCCCACTCATCCATATGAATCATTCCAGTTTGTATCAGTATCTCCATTTTCAGGATTAAAGCACTTAAAATTTGTGAAGTACTACAGTGTTCTCAAGTATATGTGCTTTTCCATAATTTTCTAATTTGTGCATCTGTGTTAGTCTTATCTATCCAAGCAAATACAATTCAGGGCTTTATTTTGGAACCTACTTTATTAAAATGCCTCATCAATTGGTCATTGCAAATGTTTCTTTTCTTTTTTTTTTTTTGTAAGTGTTTCTAACACGTGTTAAGTGGTGGATTAACCTGAAAACACACCTACACATATAAAAGAATACAAGGTATTTGCCAAAAGCTACACTCCCTCGTTGTTGTTATTCGTCACTCTTAGACACAGCTACTACAATAGATCTTAACTAATATTCTAACACCGACTCTAAAGTATCTGTGTTAACAGCTTGTTTTTTTGCCTTTTGAGTGCTTCTATTCTGTTCCCTGCCTATCTCCAGTGAAGGCAGTGAAAGATTCACATTTCTTAAATACCACTTCCCTCACATCACTCCCTCTCTTATGAAACTCTACACAGGCAGTCTCTACTACCTATAGAGTGAAGTTTAGATTTCTGATAACTGCAAACTTTTCCCAACCAGATCTCACTCTCTAGAAGCTGATGGCCCACAGTTTTGTAACTAACACTGGGCAAATAAGCTGAAGTCCCCTCTGTAGTTTTGTCCCCTTGCCCAGGTAAGCTTACCTACACTGGACACTCTTCCCTCCCTGACTTTAAGGTCAACGTTTTCATCATTCTTCAGAGAATCCTCAGAGAAAAACAAAGCCACCAAAAACCTGTTTGTGCCTGCTTTTTCCTCTTTCAACTGATTACAATGGAGGAAATACCATTATTTTTACTAAAGACCGATGTTTCCAGCCATGTCCAGGATCCCTTCTTGCCTTCTCCAGACCTCTCTCCCAAAACTCCAGTCTCCCAGTCTCTCACTCTCTCCTAATTCTAATATTCCAATGTTTCAGTACATTCCAATTGGAGGGGCAAAGTACCTCACCTAATTCAGTTACCCCTCTGCTTGCTTCTCTGCTCCTCTTAAAAGTCTACATAAACTACCTCCATATTTTCATGCATAGTCCCCTTTCAGTCCAGTCTAACCAAATTTCCATCCATCTTTCCACCAATATTATTCTGGCTAAAATCACTGATAACCTTGATCTTGCCAAACTTCATGCACTCTTCTTTGTCCTCATCTTTTTTGACATCCTCATAACTTTTGACAGTTTCCCACTCCATCTTCCTTGGTTTCCATAACTTTATATATCTAGCTTTCTCTCTACTTGCCTGGAGAATTTTCTCAGTCTCCCTTTCTTTTTATCTCTTGATTCTAAGTATCTGGTTAGTAGATGGTGGCCCTGGGCCACCATATATCTACAATATATCTTGAACATATTTACTGCTCTGCATCTCCATTGAAATCAGCCCTCTCCAGGCTAGCCTAGCCTACTGGAACAGCCTCCTGACCGGTCTCTGTCTCATCTCTGCAAGAGTGACCCTATTCAACATCAATCAGCTCACTTCACTCTTCTTTGTGATACTCTCAGAGGCTTCCCACACACCAAGAATAAAATGGAATCCCTTATAATGATCCTAAGGCCCTACATCATGTCACTCTCTCCCTCCTGTGCTGAATAATTCTGTGCCCCCATCATACTGTGTTCACTACATCACAGCTGCAGTGCTCCATCCTCAGTTCCTCAAATAAGCAAAGTTCTTTCCCGTATCAGAGCCTTTACATCTACTCTTCCCACTTGATAGAACACCCTTCTTTCATCTTCATATGAATAATTCCTTCAAGTTCAGCATACATTCACCTGCTTAGAGAGGTTGTCCTCGTGAACTCAAAATTCAAAGTGTCTTTTCCATCACCAGTTTTCTGTATTTGTATCCTATGCTTTCATCATTGCACTTACCTCAGTAATTATTGCAGGTGTTTTGTATATTTGTTTGATTTGTTTCTCTCTCTTCTATTAGAATATAGCCTGGAACTACATCTGCCTAGCATAGTGCCGGGTTCACAGTGAGTACTCAGGAAGTACATGTTGAATGACAATGGATATGTGCTAGATTTAAGAGTTCATGTGATTCATGAGCATGGAATGCTTTTCCATCCTTTTGTGTCTTGGATGGGTGAGCCTGGTATTAAGAAGGGCACGTATTGCATGGAGCACTGGGTGTGGTGCATAAACAATGAATCATGGAACACTGAAAAACTAAAATTTAAATTAAAAAAAATAGAGTACCCGTGATTATATACTATATGATTCCATTTTTCTCTCAAGTATCCACAATAGATACAAATCAATAGAAACAAAGTAGATGAGTGGTTGTCTAGGGCTTGGCGTGGAGGAGAGGAAGAGAGAGTGGCTTCTGAAAAGCATTGGGATTCCTTCTGGAGTGATATAAATGTCCTAAAATGGACTGTGGCCATAGTTGCAAAACTCTTCAAATATACAAACATCATTAAACTGTACAGTGAAATATGAATTTCACAGTATATGAACCATGCCCCAATTCTGCTGTTCTCCTCCCCTCACACACATACAAAAGAACATTTGATTAATCCATGGGTTGATTATTTTTCCTCGTAGATAACAGATGTATGCCAGCCTGTATTTTGTTTCTCTTTATAGTACATATGTAGGATCAAAAGTAAATAAATATGGACTAATGTTAATAAGGCAGTCGAAAAGTAAAGGGGTATTTATTCAATACCTACTGCAAACCATGAAGGCATTTTAGAAGTAACCAAAAAGAGAAATGCATCAACTCTGCCCATAAAGAGTTTGAAGAACCAATTTGATCCAGATAAAGATGATTAAGAGGCCAACAGTGAAGATCACCATATCAGAAACCTCTTGTGATCCAGCTACCATCTTCCTCCACCCCTCTTTATTCCACCTGGTACTTCAGCAACCAGCTGCATGCAGGTGGAACGACTCCTCCCCGTTCAGCTTTCTGCCAGGGTTTCCACTGCAGCCACATGGGACAGGACAGAACCACTCAGCCATTCCAACACACATGCAAACCTGGAGGAGATGGACGTTAACCGCAGGTAAAACCTTCAACCACAGAGATAATGCATAAATATTCCACTCTTCCGTGTCTCGGGTATAATTATCCCACTCCTCAAAGCCTGCCCAGTGAGACTGAGTCATAATTGCCAGAGCAGTAAACAGCTCCAAAATATACATCGAATAGGCTATTCCTCCTTCCCTCTCTTTCTTCCAATTGCTCCACTTCTGTGTTCTGGGATCACTTCCCAAAATAAACTACCTATATGAAAGCCTTGTCTCGGTCTCCGTTTTGGGGAAGGAGGGGCCTCAAGTTTCAGGCAATTTTCACGATTTCTCTATTTTCATTGCCTTACCAATGAAAATGCAAACCATGGCATAATGCCAATTAAATAAGAGAGCCATAAATTATGCTGATAGGCGTCCATGTGTGCCAAACTAATTTATTCAACAATTCATTCATTCCTTCATCAAATATCAATTGTCCACTATAAATTAGACTCTCTTCTAAGTTCTAGAAATACAGTCATGGACATAACAAAATCCACATACTCTAGAGGTTTTATTCCAGTGGAAAGAAACAATTAACAAGTAAATATATAATACGGTAGGTGGTGATAAGCTCTAAAATTACAAAATAAAACAAAGTAATAGGGAGAGACTGTGACCAGAGAAGGAATCTCTGGAAAGGTGTTACTTGAGCAGAAATCTGAATGACTATCTGGAGGAAATCACCCAAGGTTAAGGGAACAACAGTAAAGACAAAGGCCTGCAGTTAGAAATGAACTCGATCTGTTCAAGGAAGAGGAGGAAGGGCACAATCTGGAATTGGGGAAGCAACCCCGAGACTGACCAGACTGACGGGAAAGAGGAAGGATGGCTCTTGAAGATCAAGTGACAGAAGTTAGGTTATATTGGAAGAGATGTGAAAAGGGGAATGGGAATGATGTGATGGAATTTACATTTCTGTAAGACCATCCTAGCTCTTGGGTGGTGACTTCACTGTGAGAAGGCAGAGGTGGAAGGAGGAGACCACGGAGAAAGATTTTACTATGATCCAGGAGAAGATGTGAGAGCAGATCAACCCGAGGGAAGGGAGAAAGCACTCAAAAGACTTAAGCATCTTAAAGTGAGCATGTTAGTTCTGCTCAAGCATGGTCTTTCTTGCCAAGGAACATACTAATTAAAAGCTGTTCACATTTAATGGAAGAAAATTTTAAACTTATTTATTTGTTTACTTATTTATTTATTTGTAGAGAAAGAGACAGCATATGCATGCAGGAGCAAGGAGGGTGGGCAGTTAAGACAGAAGGAAAGGAAGACAATCTTGACGAGACACCTCCTTGCTGAGCCCACAGCACTATGTGGGGCTCCATCTCAGGACCCTGAGATCATGACCTCAGCTGAAATCAAGAGTTGGACGTTTAATCAATTGACCAACCCAGGCACCCCTTAAATTAATTTTTATTAAGAGAGTATAAAACTGTTCTGGAATATTACAGAGTATTAATTTTGGTTACAAATAAAAGCAGAACTTGAATTTTAAGCACATCTTTTAAGGAGAGTATTTAGACCAACCCCATTACTCACAATCTATAGAAAATCACAGGTCAGATGTAAATTATGCAAGTTGGAAGGGCAAAGTAAATCTTAGGCCCATTGTTGTAAAGATTAAAAAAATTAAAAGGAGGGGCACCTGGGTGGCTCAGTTGTTAAGCATCTCCCTTCAGCTCAGGTCATGATCCCAGAGTCCCGGGATCATGGCTCACTGCTCGGGGAGAAGCCTTACTTCTCCCTCTCTTACTCCCCCTGCTTGTGTTCCCTCTTTATCTGTGTTTCTCTCTGTAAAATAAATAAATAAATAAAATCTTTTAAAAAATGTATCATTAAAAAAAATAAAAAGGAATTTAATGGATAGAAGGGGAGGGGAAATTTTCCTTAGAAGTATAAGGAATATACTCAGAATATCAGTATGAATGGAAATCTGAGGTTTCAACTGACATGGTAAGATTTCAGATCCACAGGTTTTTTTTTAAATAACTATAATTTATCATTACCTTTTAAAGACATTTCCAGAAAGCTTCATTTAGAAACACACCTTTTACTTGCTTACTTACTTCATCTGCTTTCCTTACATCTTTAAAAAGACAGTGCTCTAAAAGTTTCAAACTTCTCATTATAAAAGAGTCCTGAGAATATAATGTAAAGCACGGTGCCTACAGTTAACCACACTGGGTTGCATATTTGAAAATTGCAAAGAGTAAATCTTAAAAGTTCTCATCACAAGAAAAAAAATTTTTAATTAAGTGTGGTGATGGATATTAATTAGACCTACTGCAGTGATCATTTTGCAATATATTCAAATTCTGAATCACCATGTTGTACACCTAAAACTATTATGCTATATGTCAATTATATCTCAATTACAAGAAAGATTGAGCCTAGATAGAAAAATACAAACAATCCTTTTTTTTAATGACACAGGCAGGTATCTTTTTCCCTCTTTAACAAAAACTTCACATATCGCTGGCAAAAACACGGTACTCTCCCACCACTACATACTACCTCCTACCAAATTGCACAGATGGCGGCGTGGCTGAGAGAAAACAAAAACAAAAACAAAAACAGAAGCAGCATCTAGAGGATATAACTGAAGAAAAATGAGGAAGGGGCTGGAAATGCACACCTCTCCTCAAGAGCTAATTCTACCAACACCAGGCGAGATCCAAGTGACATTCTCTAATCCTGTCAGACGTCTCGTCTAGAACTGTGACTGACTCACCCTCCATATTATTGGCAGCTTCTCATATCCTGAGAATTTTCTCCTAGTTGTAGCACTCAGCTGCTAACCTGCTCTGTAATAATACCAGGGCAGATTGCCAAGGAAGCTGGGTTTTTACTCAGCTGGGTGAACGAGATCGAGTTTCACATATTAGACTCCCTTACTTCTTATTCTAGAGATTTTATTTAAGATTGAAAAACGCTCTCGCCGTAAAAGAATATTAAGATGAGAGGAACCAATTCTATTTAATTCCAGGGGGTTTTGTCCTTCAACATAACTCAATGACAAAATTCAAAGTGCTATTGAACCAAAGCAGGTCATCTTCAAAAGTGACCTAAAGAATTTCATCTCAAGAAATCCTCCCATATATTCCCATACAATTTATTCAATGGCATTAACCCAAATGCAATTAGCTGAGTTTGTTGTAAATAATAGCTGTAATTTTATAGTACCCAAATTTAACCTCATAAAATCCACTAAAAGAAGATTCATCAGATTTAGTATCTGCATTTGCTGCAGAAGCTAAAGGATTGAGAGCTTAAATGTGTTGCATAGGATCACATAAGTAGGTGAAGTATGAAGACAGTATGCAGATGGAGTGCCATGAAAGTGAAGATCAGACCATTCAACCATCCACTATAGGTAAATCTATCATTTACCTGGCCTTTCATGTTCCCAGGTCAATGCTAATCAATAGAACTCATAGAGAATCCTTTGAAACCCTCAAGTTACTTAACCGCCCTGTACCTATTTCCTTATCTATATAATGAGGCTACTACTAAAACCTATAGCCCAGAACTACTGAGATGATTAAATGAGCTAATTTATTTTTAAAAAATTGAGCTAATTTATGTGAACATTTAGCACAGTGCCTGACATAAGGGATTTCTAAAAAATATGAAGAAAAACTTTGCACAAGTACAGCTTTGCTCACCACAAGAGCGGAGAGGTGGTCTGGGGGACACATTGCAAAAATGATGGGAAAGCCTTTCCCAAACCTGGGAGATTATGGAAAGAGATAGCACCTTGACCAGCATAAGTTCTACTCACACCTATTTGCCAATATAGGAGAATTTCTGTAGAAATTCTCACGTATTTATAAAGAAAAATCTTGCAAACAAAGAATGAGTAGTTTTTAGACACACCAAAATAAATTTGACTGAATGTTTGGATGAACCAACTTATTTATTTTCCCACTAAGATTACTGTCATTTCCTGTTGCTTATACTTTTAAAAAGAAAACCAAATCTATGAACTAAAACAAAATCACAAGTAACTAGCAAATATAGCTATAACTAGCTTAATCCTATAATTCAGCATTTTATTTATAAACTGTATCATCCTTTGGTTTCTTCATAGGCATGAGCTATCCAATCACATTAGCTCAAAGACAGAAACTATATCATCCATTTTCTCTTTCATTCCAAGCACCACTTACCATAATCTTTAATATAGAGTAAAAAGTCAATACCTTGATAAGGCCATGGTAGCTGTGAACCAGATTCTATATCAAGTGTTGGCAAGAATGTGGAGCACGTGGAACTCTCATGCATTATAGGAGGGAGCTAAAATTGGTACAACCACTTTGTAAAAACATTTGGTAGCATTTACAAAACTGAATTCACACATACCTTATCACCCAGCCACTCCACTGATATGTGTACCCCCAAAAAATGTACAAAGATGTTCAAAGCAGTATCATATGGAATAGCCCAAAACTTAAACAGCCTAAATACTCTTTCCAGTCAGAATAAATTATGGTATATTCAAATCATGGAATGCTATGCGACAATAAAAACAAACTATCCCCTCTCATTAATAACGGTGACTCTCACAAGTACTATGTTAAACAAAGGAAACCAGACCCAAAGATATTCATACTCTATGATTCAAACTGTATAGAGGTCAAAATCAGGAAGAATGAATCTATAATGATAGAAGTTCAAAATAGCAATTGCCTTCAGGGGAGGGAAATAGGAGAGACTTGTGTAGTACGTGGTATTTAGGATTCCCATACCCAATTTTAATCCGGGGAGGAGAGGGTTCTCCCCACACCCCCACACACAACACCTAGCAATTCTCAGACACCAGCAGGGTGTCAGATAATTCAACCCAATCCTGAGACTGCTGACCTAGTGACAGCCTCACAGTCCACAGGTCAGGGGTTCAGTCTTATAAAACTGACCCCAACCCTCTACTTCAGAGGCTAGTCACAAGCCCCAGGCTATTAACTATGCTTCTGACTGGCTGGCTACAAATAGGAGATCTTCTCCTTAGTTTTGGTTACTTTGCTAAAGTGGCTGACAGAACTCCAGGAAATAGTTACCTAGGTTTTCCAGCTTATTAAAGGGTAGATCAAGAATACAAATCAATGGCCAGATTAAGAGATACATAGGATGAGATCCTGAACAAAAGAGCTTCTGTCATCATGGGGCCTGGGGACTCGTCCAATGGCACATGGACATGCTTTGATGCCCTATGCATGGAAACTCTTCCCCAAAAAGGGGCCAAAAAGCTGGTTTCTTGAAGTTTTCATGGAGACTTTGTTACATAGTCATGATTGACTAAATCACTGGCCAATGGCTGATTCAGCCTCCAGCCCCTAACCCAACCCTAGAGGTCAGAGGGTTGGACTGAAAGTTCCAATCCTTGAATCCCACAGTCGGTCTTCCTGGCAACCAGCCTCCACCCTTAAGTGGGGTCCAAAACCCATCTTTATTAAAAACAAGACACCCACTTCACCTTAATGGCTCTGGAGTATTTTTTTTTAAAACTGTGGATGAAGACTAAATATATCTTCTAAATCATAATATCACAAGTGATAATAAAAAATGTTTATATAAATAAAGATCCTCAGAATCAACATCACTGTGTTCCACTGCTCTCTTCCCTCTGCTCACTGATATCACTATAATTGATGAATATTCTATAGAAATTATAAAAGGCACGGCAAAGAACATCATACCATAAATACTGGCCTACAAGACTTTTGAGGTTATACTGCTCCCTTGAACTAGCTTTGAAAGCTAGGTTGTTAAATTGCTCCCGGATCCCTCCCTGTAAATGTACAGGACTGACCTCTTTTGTGGCCTAGCTCGTACAATATATAGTGCTTCACACTGTACATGAAAAGTAAAACAAAAATACATGTGATTGCAACAAGTTAAAAACTATGCAAACATCGGATGAAACTACGGGGAAATATAATTAGCTCCTCTTAAGTGATGATATTGTAAAGAGGTTTTAATATGAATGAAACTTACAATCAAATATCCAATATTGGTATAAACAGAACAGTGCTACTAGAAAAATAAAAGCTGGACGGTTTTATCACCACCTCAGAGTACTCTCAGTCCTCCAACCTTTCCCTCTTCCACTGAATGACTTTACTTGGCCTCTTTGTCCAGATAATGGAAAAAACCTTCAGGGACTGCTAATAATATGGTGGGGCAGGTCACTGTAATTAAGTCTCACAATGGCTTATGTTTCATGGCCTTAGCCTGGACCACAGAATATAATTCTTTGTGTATTGCAGGTATTCAGTAAATACTTGTAGATTTGATAATTTGGGATTTAAAAAGACGGGAATTTGGAGAAAGTTTTCTAAGAAGCATATATTTCTATCATAAAGGACATGTTTCAGTTTCTCCTTTTAGTGGGAAAGTAGTCCTCTTATTATATTCACCTTCTCTCCCTTCCAGAAGTGCTGGCTCCTCCTTGTGCCCCTGATTTCCTCACATATCAAGTACTGGCTTTCTCTCACAGCCTCTACACCACTGAGCCTACAAGTAGGGTAGATGTCCCTCTTGCTTCTCATTGAAGCTTCCCTCTCCCGTGACATTCTCATTGTATGACATAACATCGTGCTCATGACATCCCCCTTCTTTCCTCCATAACTCCATACAATTTCCTAGCTGGAATCTCATCAGGTGTAGTCATTGTTGATGCCATCTACCGATACTTGAGTCATTCCCACTCACTGCTCGACAATTTTAACTCCTAGTTCACTATGACTTCCTAAAACACAACTCCTAGGTCAATTTCTGGCTATTTCAATTCATACATAGAAAGGTCAACACCCCAGCCTCTTCCTAAATTTCTCTCTTCCAATAATTATGCCCCACACCCTACCCTAGCCACTCACTCCCAAGACCCATTCCTCACTTTTTTATTACCTTTGGTTCTCCAAAATTTCAAGCATCGCACTTCCTGACCACTTTCTATCTTTCAAGCACATCAGTTCACTCCAACAATGTTTAAATCTACTGGAACCTTGCAGAGCATTGATCCCTCTAATTTTCACTGTCCTTCGTCCTTCTGACACCTCTCTACACTTCACGCTCAGAATTCCACAGCAAATCATTACAATCACATCCTCCTATGGATCCTTGACTCCATTCCCCTCTCACCACATCATCGCTCACCTGGATTATCACGTTAGTCCCCGAACAGGTCCCCCAGCTTCTATTTTTAATCCACCACAGTCTATTCTCAACAAATCAGCCAGAAGCAGGCTTTAAACATGTCAATCAAGTCATGCCATTCCTCTATTCAATACTCTCAAGTGGTTTCCATCTCATTCACAGTAAAAACCAAGTCCCACCAATGGCTTTATGAGCCCAACCATGAGCTGTGCCCCTGACCTCTGACTTCCCCTCCTACCTCTCATACTACTCCATTCCCTCACTGTTGGCCAACCACTGGCCCCCTGGCTGTTCCTCAAATCCACCTGATCTTCCCCTCCCTCTAAATTTTGCATGGACTAATTCCTGCTTAGAATGCTTTACATAAGGGAGCCTAGGTGGCTCAGAGGATTGGGCCTCTGCCTTTGGTGTGGGTCATGATCTCAGGGTCCTGGGATCGAGGCCCGCATCAGGCTCTCTGCTCAGCGGGGAGTCGGCTTCCCCCTCTCTCTCTGCCTGCCTCTCTGCCTGCCTGTGACCTCTCTCTGTGTGTCAAATAAACAAATAAAATATTTTTTAAAAAGAATGCTTTACATTAATATACCACATGACTTCCTCCTTTGCCTTCTTTCAAATTTGTTCAAATCTCAGCCTCTGAGTGAGGCTAAACCTGAAAGCCTCTTTAAAATTGAACCCCCCCCCCTCAGCCTCACTCTCTCTCTCTTCCATACCTTATTCTATTTTTCTTTTTACCATTGCACTTTTAAATATCTACCATACTATATAATCAATTTATTACGTCCATTGCCTTTCCCTTGCCCCATCCCTAACTACCAGAATTCAGATTCCATGAAGGTCCAAAGTTTTGATCTGTCTTATTCACTTGTACACACCAGGTATCTAGAGCAATGCCTACTACATGGTAGATATACAATAAATACATTTACATAAAAAAATAAATATTTCTCTATGAGTTGCTTGTTGGATTTCAACAGAACCAGAACCACACTGCAGAATAAACTTGCAGATTCCTCATTTATAATCTCTCTGCAGGAAGTGGGCGCAAAAAGAAAAAAAAAAGTTTCTGATCAACCATATGTTACAGTCTTAGAGTTGATTTCTACATTTCTGCTGGGAGCCGCCCAGTCTCACAAACTGGAGTCACTATGCAGAAGATAGCAGCAGAAGCACAGATCCTGCCTCACGGAAAAACTCACTGACTTCTGACTTCCCTCAGTAGCAATAGAAGCACAGCTCCTGCCGCCAGAAAATAACCCCACGAGGCCTGGCGTTGTCACAGCAAGCAAAGGGCAGTCTGAGCCTCACTGCTGCTGATGGTGTGAAACTCATGTCTCCTCTTTCTACTAGACTGGTCTTTATCCTAAAAGTAAAGCACAGTATTCTTGACAGGGCCTCGGGGTGTTCTAAGCCAAACCGAAACCCCTTGCAGTCTTTAGATTTATTCACGAGAGTGTACTTTTTGCACTTTCCCTTTAAATCTCCTGCAGATCTGTGGGGAGGTTGTTGAGGCTTTTGCATGGTCAAATGAATGGTTAAATATACAAATAATAAGGTATTAGTAAGAGCATTACCCTGCATACAGAGGATCTGTAAATAAAGTCCTCCATAATGCTTACACACCCAATCACTAAGAGTAAGTGCTTTTACTTTTGCAAAATAAGTTAAACTTCTCTTTAGGATGATGAATATGCCAGACAGGCTGACTCCTGGAGGCTTTGTTAATAACTTAGCTTAAACTATAACTTTGTATGTAACTAACTCACCTAAGCCTTTTAAAATCATTTTGTTATTTCCTTTCTTTTCTGTAAGACCTGCTTAAAATACAGCACATGATTAATCTACCTTTTATTGCCTGGAAACAAGATGTAAGAAATTATAAAAAACCTTACTGATCAAACCTATCCCCATTTTGGTTGAGGGATGTGACATAAATTGTAGACACATACACCTGAAAAAATATTTTTCACCGATCAATGCACTGTATTCTCTGAAATCATCTACTGTAAAAAATTTTTCCTTTTAATCTATAACTTGTTGCCTATAAATAAAGACACTTAAAGCCGGCAAAGACAGAGATGCCTGGCAGGTGATCGAAAAGGAATCTTCGGGGCTCTCTCATTATTCGTCTGCTGATGCTGTCCTTCCTTCAGGGACTCCTGGTTCAGCCGGAACTGGACTCTGGCACATTTCCCCCATAGGTAAGAAATCTCCATGGGATGCCTGGGTGGCTCAGCTGGTTAAGCGACTGCCTTCGGCTCAGGTCACAATCCTAGAGACCCGGGATCGAGCCCCACATCGGGCTCCCTGCTCAGCGGGAAGCCTGCTTCTCCCTCTCTCACTCCCCCTGCTTGTGTTCCCCCTCTCGCTGTGTTTCTCTCTGTCAAATAAATAAAATCTTAAAAAAAAAAAAAAAAGTAATGTCCTAATCATAGATCCAGAAGTCAGTCTACAAAACCATATTTGATTTATAGGTATCTAAAATACTATGTATTATAAACAGTACCAGTGAATTAAACCTTTCAACATCAACTAACTAAGCAGAAATGCAAAATGCAATTTACTTTGGGAGGTTAGACATCTATTACCTTAACTGTTATGATCATGGGGGTCTGTATCTGTCCAACTGCATCAAATTGTACAAAAATGTGTGGTTTGTTACCTGTCATTTATATCCCAGTGAAACTGTTTTGAAAAGCAAAACAAGTAATAGAAAGTATTATTTCATCTTGAACACTAACACTGAAGAGCAGACATATTTAATTAAAGAAAGTGAGAAGAAAGTTGGAAACTTTTATGTCAGTTCTGAAAGGGACTTCAAGGCCCGGTCAAGGCTATTAGAAATGGACTTTTTGTCATTATCTATTTTCACTTCAAAGCAGGATTTCCCTTATCCCTGTCACAAGTGGATCACCAGCACTCCTCTTATACTTGTAAGCCACAGATAGGTTCTTTTCAAGTCATCTAAATGAAATATAAGGAGAGTTGGAAAAGGGTGGAGGAAAGCAGGTCTTTCTGACATTACTAAAGCAACAGCTGGAAGGGGGAACAAAAAGGTGTTCAAAAAGCAAAAATTTACTTGAGCTGAAAACAGCTGTATTGTTAAAGAAAATGGAGCATCTCGTCTCTGCTCTGACAAAGGCAGAGAAAAAGCCAAGTAATATCTCTAAATTTGGTGGAAAATGTGATAGCATGTAAATTGTCTTTAGAATAAGCAGGATGAGCAAGACAATTGTTCAGTTAGTGAATAAATGAATGCATTCACAAGTCATGCATTCATAATGCAAGGGTTGCTTTGTCTCTGGGAGGAGAGGTGCTTGGGAAGAAGTGTTACATTCCCTTGGATGGTCAGTCATACTGGCTACCTCTTAAGGGTCTTCATTTGATTCATATTGTGTCCACATACATTTTGCATACATCCTGATTCTTTCTCTCTTTCTAATCAGACCTTAAATACTGATCATATTGGCTTCAGAATACAAATATGGTCCTGGAAATTCACATACAATTTAATTTTAAAACACAGGGAAATGCATGCTTTGTTATTCAGCTACATTTATATAGTACTTGGCTTACTAACCATTTTAACATGGAATTTTAGCATAAAAGTTCTTCCAGGGACCACATATGATCTAGATTATAGGTAATAATACTCCAAACTTGATCATCGAAGTCCAGAGATGGTCAATGACTTGTCTAAGGTCAGGGAGCTGGGCTACACTGCAGGCTCTCTTTCTCTGTCCCTTCCTCCTGGTAATCCACACAAACATGTCAAGCAGACATGATTACATGCATCTCACAGATATGGAAAGCGAGGTGTGGACAGGTCATTTGTCCAAAACTGCAACACATAAGCAGAAATCAAGTTTAGCGCTCTTTCTAATACACATACCTGCCAATGAAAAATCCTATCTGAAAAAGAAACAACTACAAAGAAAAGTCTGATCTATCCCCAAGTAATCTATTTATTGAAATTTGCATTTCATCATTTTCATATATAGCTCTATTCAGCAAAATAAACCCATGTTCCCTCTTGAAGTACTGTTAAGTCTCACAGCAAGGATTATTCTATTTTTTCTTTTATTTAAAAAAACAACTTTTAATCTCTATTGGATGACTTTGAACAGTATAAAATCTGTATCAACTAGACCCTAAGTTCCCTTCCATCTCATGATGTTTTGTTTTAGAAATGATGTACAGAGAATATGAAAGTATTTTTGAAAGCCTAAAAAAAACAAAACAAAACAAAAAACACCAACTTTCTAATTCATCTGTGTTTCTTGCTGACAAAGGCAAACAGAGTTGTGAAGTGTGCCCTCTGCTGGTTAAGAAAAAAAAGGAAAATTATACTTTAAGCCAAAGAGATGCTACTATGAATTATGTGACTGGTATTATCTAAACATCTAAACTACACGAGGCTACAAAGGATTTCTAAAATAACCATTGTGTTCTAATTTAAGCACCTAAATTGGAAAGAAAATATATTTACAAGGGATAGAAACTGAAATTGAATGATAAAATTTATATTTATTTCAGCATTTTATGTTTGCTTTACTACTGACTGAAATCTAACAGAGGCTACAGCTAGGAAGTGATAGTAAAATCATCCTCAGATAGATGGAGTCACTTCTGTTACTCACCATATTGTACCAAGAAAACTGTCAATTATTTATCAATTGTAAAATAGCCATTACAAGCTCAGACACTGTCATTTAAATGGAAACCCCCAAATCTGGTAGCCAGCATATCCCAACCCATTTTCCTATCACATTCTTCAGTACTTTCCCATAAGCCTTGCAAATATCTGCTTACAAGGAGAGAAAAAGAGAGAGGGAGAGAGGGAGGAGGGATGGAGAGAGAGAAGGAGGAAGGGGGAGGAAGGGGGAGGGAGAGGGATCCGGGGCTTGTGTGCTTTGGACCCAGAAAAATTACTTACACCCTCAACTATAAACTTAGAATAATATTTCTTACCCCATAAGGTGGATTTGTGGCCTAAACAGACAATACATGTTCCTTATGGGGTGTTGAGAAATAGGTCTTGCCCATGAAGCATGACAGACATTGAAGGAAATTCTGGGAAATGATGAAGACCTATCATATGTGATCTGTCACCTGGCCACTTCTCTCACCCTTCTCCCTGCTTGCTCCCTGTGCTGTAGCCACACTCATCCCTGGCTAAACACATCATGCCCCCGGGGTCTTTGCACTTGCTGAGCTCTATGATTGTAATGTTCTTTATACATACAGCTGTGCAGCCTATTCCTACGGGAATGCACAGGACTCTGTATGAATGCCATCATGTTAAAGATATTTTCCCTTGACCACCTTGTATAAAAATCACCACATCCCCTGACCTTGCTTCTCTCATTAACATTTACCCCTTCGGTTTTGTTTATAGTCCATATCTTCCCACTAGTTGTGTGTGGTGGAGACTTTACTTAGTTGGCTCTGTTCATTGTTCAGTGACAAGATGAGTATCTGGCTCATAGTAGGTAATCAGTTAATATTTGTTGAATAAACAAGTAAATAAACTTATCAGGGGGATTAAGGACATCATTACATTATTTTTATTTTTTTTATCATTACTGTTTTGAATGAGAGAGTGATATAATGATTTCTAGAGCCTCAACCTGTGATTTTATAAAGAAAGATGATCTCAAATAAATAGAGCCAATCCTCTTCCTACTGGTTACTAAGAAATCCTCCTAACTTTTTGTAAAGGAATAAATTATAAATAAATCAACTTAATTTTGAGGATACCATGAACAGATGTTTAAAGGATTCAATGCACTATCATGTAAAAGTAAAATGTTTTTCTTCTGATTACTGTCTGTTTCTTCTGATCAAGCACTTTAAGACAAAGTACAACACCAAAAATAGCTATAAAAATACCACATTTCTGGAAATGGATAAGTGGTTAAATGTTAAATATTTCTCACAGTCTCTACTCTTTTAAATTAAGTTATAACACAATAATGCTTCTGGAGAATGAGAAAGAAAAAGCATTAACAGACAAAATACAAATTTTAAATGTGTGAGCAGATGCTAGTACCTGCTTCTTTTAAAATAATGACACTGTCAAACCTTGTTAAAACAGATGGGTTTTCATATACTATCACACACTAATAACATGTGACTCTGATCCAAGAATGATATGCCTAAAGATGAACAAGGCAAGAAACAACAAGTGTTGGAGAGGCTGCGGAGAAAGGGGAACCCTCTTACACTGTTGGTGGGAATGCAAGTTGGTGCAGCCGCTTTGAAAAACAGTGTGGAGATTCCTTAAAAAATTAAAAAAAGTTACACTATGACCCGGCTGTCACACTATGGGGTATTTACTCCAATGATACAGATGTAGTGAAAAGAAGGGCCACATGTACCCCAATGTTCATTGCACCAATGGCCACAATCGCCAAACTAGAAAGAGCTGAGATGCCCTTCAACAGATGAATGGGTAAAGAAGATGTGGTCCATATATACAGTGGAATATTATGCCTCCATCAGAAAGGATCGATACCCAGCTTTTGCATCAACATGGACGGGACTGGAGGAGGTTATGCTGAGTGAACTAAGTCAAGCAGAGAAAATCAGTTTCATATGGCTTCGCTTACTTGTAGAACATAAGGAGTAACATGGAGGACAGTAGGAGAAGGAAAGGAAAAGTGAATTGGAGGGAATCAGAGAGGCAGACAAACCATAAAGACTGTGGACTCTGAAAAACAAGCTGAGGACTTTAAAGGGGAGAGGGACTGACGGATGGGCGAGCCTGGTGGTGGGTACTGAGGGCATGTACTGCATGGAGCCCTGCACTGGGTGTGGGGCATAAACAATGAATCCTGGAACACTGAAAAATAAAATAAAATTTAAATTTTAAAAAATGCTGGTACAAAAAGTGAGCTCTAGGGCACCTGGGTGACTCAGTGAGTTAAAGCCTCTGCCTTCAGCTTAGGTCATGATCTCAGGGTCCTGAGATGGAGGCCCACATCGGGCTCTCTGCTCTGCAGGGAGCCTGCTTCCTCCTCTCTCTCTGCCTGCCTCTCTGTCTACTTG
Source organism: Spilogale gracilis (assembly GCA_004023965.1). Taxonomy (NCBI): domain Eukaryota; kingdom Metazoa; phylum Chordata; class Mammalia; order Carnivora; family Mephitidae; genus Spilogale; species Spilogale gracilis. Next base: position 53,463 of record PITA01014353.1, read on the forward strand.
TGATCTCTCTGCCAAATAAGTGAATAAAGTCTTTAAAAAAAAAAAAAAGGTGAGCTCTAGGATGAACACTGTCTAAGTTGCTTATAATCACTAAGGAATTAACAAAACTGGCAAAATTGTCAACATATGTGAACAGTCCTCCCTGATTTTCCAGCATTGCCGTCTGTTTGGATGTATCAGGATTACACACAGGAAAAATGATTGCAGTCATTGGGCATTCTGGAAAAAAATGCCTGACACTATCTATTTTATTGCCAACATTTTAGGCCCCATATTACACATGATGAGAGAACTGACCCTTGAAAGAAAATTGTGGGGTCAAATAGAAAAAAAATCAAATGACAGAAATTGATAGAAAGGACCATTTCTTGTCTTGTCTTTTCTTTTCTTTTC
>PITA01014354.1:0-53435 GCA_004023965.1 Spilogale gracilis
TAAGAGTTACTATATCATTGCTCTCCACATGACTCAAAGGAAAAGAATCATTATGCAGTCATCTATGTATTCTTAATTAAAGAGATCATGTCCATATTATAATCTTTCTTAAAATGACTGAATTGCAAAACTAAGGGACAAAAGAAAGAGAAAGGGGTATTTGATGCTTTTGCATACATAATTCCACAGAGAGCAATGGCTCTCAATTTGTTAGAGTCACTTGAGAATTTTAAGGAACAGACCAATGACAATTCATTCCTCAGGCCAATTAACTCAGAATCTCTGGGAGTGAGGCCCTAGCATCAGAAGGTTTTAAATGCTCCCCAGGTGAGTCTAATGGGCAGAACAGCTGAGGACAAGGAAACCAGGTATAAATTTTGGAGGGGAGAGAAGACACTTGTATGTGAGTCAGATTGAACTGTAGTGAGAAGCTGGAACTGAAATTCACGCCTGTGGTTTCAAATCAGAATGCTCTAAATATGACATTGTATGTGGAACTCTAACTTAAAATATTATACATTTTTTTCATTAAGGATTCAGTGTACTGATCTGGAAGTTGGTTAAAGGAAATAAACCCTTCAGAAAGAATAAGAATTGGCCATTAGAGACAGAATATCATTATGCATTAGAAATGATCATTGTATACCAATTTTTTTTTTTTATCTTTCTGAAGTAAAGATTGTGAGCTGCTGAAATAGTTTGTCAGGTGAGGTCGTGAAAATTATTTCTCTACAGATATTTGAAATTAAAGTCATGTTACATTTTTTGAGATGTTTAAATGGAGTTCTGTCTAGGGAAAGGGAAACAGACCAGAGGATTTAGAGAAATTATTTTCAAACCCGAGGGTTTATTTATTTTACTTTTTAATCTAGGATTAAGCTTTGCTGAAGTACTCTTGGAGTCAGTTTGATGGTATCTTGCACTGCAACCACATGTTCCATTTTTAGAAAGATGGCCAACTGGCTACCAGGCCGTGCAGGGTGGGTGTGGACAGATGCCCATTCCCTGCCTGCTGTGACTGTGTGGCTGACTTCAGTAAAGGGACACTCTGTTTCCTTATTCAGCTCTTCTCCCCTGTCAGTCAGCTTTCATAACACCATCACCAGTCTCCGGGCCACTGCTTTATTCCGACTCTTGAATGGATACTTTATTTTGTGCCAGGAACTCACAAAACCCCTACACTATCGATACTATTATTATGTCCACTTTCTGGATAAGGAAAAAGGGTGATGGGAATGTAAGACAGTTTTTCCCAGTCATTCAGCTGGTGAGTGGAAAAGGTACCCTTGGATCTCAGGTCAATTTAATTCAGAAGTCCAAGTCGCACTATATTTTCTCCTTCATCCTTTTACTGTGGATGGATTCCCAGGTAATACTTTGGGTTGCTTCCAACTAGAGTCGGATCCTGTTTACCCGGTCTCTAAAACAGAACACTTCTGTGCTTTCTTACTCCTCACTACATAGGTCAGTTCTTATGACCATGGATAGTACACCCAGGATATGTGGCATCTAGGGAAATTTGACCAAAGGAAAAAAAATGGGACAGTTGTAAAAATCAAAGCATGACCTGGTGCCCACATCCTTTGGCTTTGCTTTAAGGGTCTTTTCAATGGTACATTGGTCTCTTTCAGCAATAATCTGTTTATTGCCTGGAAAGGAGGGTAGGGTTACCTTCTGATTCTCATTAGACTTTCCTTCATGGAATGGAGCTGGACACTTGGGTTAAGATATTTCTCATGTTATATAAGACTGATGAATCACAGATCTATACACTTGAAACAAATAATAAAAAAATAAAAAATAAAAGATTTTTTTCCCTTAAGAATGCCCCAAGAAACTTCTTCGTAATCAGATCAGGTCTTTCTACAATTTTTATAACCAAATATTAAATATATTTATCTGTATGTATTTATATATACATATATATTTAAAGGCAAGTGATGGCTCTTACTTCTGTAAAAGTGTTATAGTTCCATGAAAAGGAAGCAGTTGGCTTTTATCCAGGACTACAAATATTTCAAATTAGAGCCATTGATTTATTGGATGTCTTTACATAATATATCTGAAGAAGCAAAAAGTCATGTACTCAGAACCTGGTTAAACTGCCGGGAGAAATAAATGTCATGTTCCTTAAAGAAAGAAAGAAAGAAGGAAGAAGTGTTACTTGTTCTTTATGCTGACTCACCTGATAAATTGGTTCCCTAATAGCCTAAAGGTAGCCAGTGGTGCTTAATTACAACATTAAGACTGTTTGGAGGTGCTGAGTCACATTACACTCTAATCTATTCTCAATTTACACCTGAAATGATACTGTTCACTTCAAGCAGAGTAGACCTTGTCTGAGGAGGCTCACTTAAGTGAAGAATTTTCTAAAGAACTTATTACCTGATAGTAAATATATTTGGGATAAATGAAGATGATCGATTTTATACAATTAAAATGCTGAGGGAAGTACAAGTAAGACTTTGAATCAGAGTGCTAAATTTATTTTTATTATTGACAATTTTAAATATTTATTAAGAAACTTACTTGAAAGATTCATTTGCCTAAAATCATTCTTTTAGAAGTGATAAGCATGTTAGAATCTAGTTGTTGACTCTTGTATGTCGATCTTGGATCTTATATCAGATTCATTGATATTGGTAAATTGATAAAATTGATAAATTAAGATTTTACTATAAGTGGGTAGATGCTATAAGTGGATTTCATAAAGCAAGTGTACTGAACAATTGTTTTTTTCCCATGAAGAGCTTAGTAATAAAATAATTTGAGGATAAATAGAAAATTTACAAGGCCTCAAATCTTATAAGTTTGAAAGGTGAACAAGTGAATACTGTTTACTGGTCTATTCATTATCATATTAAATTATAAATTAGATAATACATAGAAAAGTTGAAAAAATCTGTAAAAAACTAATTGAAAAAATACTGATAAAAGACATTTCTGTACTAGAATGTATTTTATACTTGTTTTTAAAAATGTTTCATCATTGCATGTAAGATACTAGATTCTGGAAAATATCAAGTCAATGTCATAAAATAAACATTTTGGGCTCAACTACATTAACAACAGCTGCACAAATAGACTGGATGGTAGAGTGTATTGTTTAGGGACTCAAGCTGATGGAATGCTGTTGCAAGTTGGCATGGTGGGCATCTTGTGGTTTTACCTGTCCTAAGTTCCTTCTCCTTAAATGTGTCACACCTCATTTTGGGGGGGGTATCATTCTTCCACTCTGAGTCCCCACAGATCCAATCAGAGTGACTTTAGTGGTTAAAATAGTTGATCTCAGGGATGGTGTGTGTGATCCAGGTCTGGCCAATGAGCATACATATTCTCTTGGCTACTGGAATTAGTTCAGATTTGGCTACATGAGACATGTCAGGCCAAACAGAGTCTGTCCCAGGGCTTTAGAGCTATCAGGAAAAATGTGCACTTTTGCCCATTTTGCCTGAGTTGGTTGGGTATAAAGACAAATGAAGCTAATGGCAGTCATTTTAATGCTATCCATAAAAAATACGCCTGGAAATAAACCCAAACCAAACTAGATATGGAGGGAGACAAATGCCTGACAACATTTGACCACCTGGGCTCTGCTATTCCACCCAAAGCTCATAAGCCCTTGAATCTCACAGATACACGAACCCTCATTTTTGTTTTTGCTTACAGTAATATGGCACTATGCTTCCATCCCTTGCAAATAAGGTATCTTATTAACACATCTAATTCAAATAGTAGTAGTAATAAATAGTTAATTTGTAATAGTGGCTGAGAAATATGGTAATTATGCAGAAATCTTTAAAAAAATTATAACCATCAAATAACATGAAGCAAGAATATATTTTTATTAGACCTTTCAAAATTCAGATAGAATTATCGAATTTTGGAATGATAGAGTTGTTTTTAAAACCAATTTTAATTGTTTTAAAACTAATGTTAAATTTATAAATAGGTGAACTGAGGTCTGGAAAGAAGCATCTAAAATATTCAGTTAGAGGGACGCCTGGGTGGCTCAGTTGGTTAAGTGACTGCCTTCGGCTCCCACATTGGGCTCCCTGCTCAGCAGGAAGCCTGCTTCTCCCTCTCTCACTCCCCCTGCTTGTGTTCCCTCTCTGGCTGTGTTTCTCTCTGTCAAATAAATAAAACCTTAAAAAAAAATAAAATAAAATATTCAGTTAGAGATTATTGACAGTGCTTCCATGTAATTATAATAATGGAAATAAATAGTGGACTGCTGAAGTATTTTGAGAGATTTAAATTTCTTAAGGCTAACTAACTGTATTAAGAGCCAAATTAATATTATTTTTCATGCAGTTCAATCTGGCAAAAAAATAACCACATGACCGAAATAGGATGGGCCTACTAATTTAGAAATAGTTATTTTTTTTCCTTAAAATGATTTCACTCTTTCTTCAACTAGGAAATGTAGATAAAATTTATAAACAGACATGAATCCACAAACATGAACCAGTTTATTCCATATTAAAATATTGATTTAGTTTGTTTATTCTCTAAAGGAATAAATAAGCACCTTTCCTACTGAAATGGAACTTTAGTTCAAATTATAAATTGACATCACCTTAACCTTAATTTCTAAGCAACTATCAGTTTTCTCATGTTACCAAAGTTAATCAAGTCATTAGGAAAAATGGTCAAATCCATTGTTTGACATAATGGAGCCCAAACAGCTGGCTGACTTAGATAAAGGTTTCACTCTTCCATAAACTGACTTGTGTCATGCTGGCATCACAGCAGAAGATTTGGGGACCCTGCATTTGTTTTTAAAATTACACTTGGGAAAAATAAAAACCAGGTAATCTATATTTTGAAATATGTTTTATTGTTTATTTCAGCCATTTACTAACTTATAATTGTGAATCTGGATGGTGGATAGAACTATTTATGGATAGGTTTGGAAGGTTTTAAAACAGAGAAGGAAACTATTAGTCCTGTCTTTGAAAAACAACAAAACACAATGGAAACATTTCATACCATATGGAGGTAATATAAAAATAGCAAAAGATTGTGTCAATTTATTATCAGTATAAAACAGGGCACACTTCCTACTCTATCTTTTGTGAAAAGTATGCATAATAAAATAAAGCTAAACCAATTGTTAGTTTTAATTACTAAAGTTTACTAGGATACAACAAATACGCTCTTCTGAAAAAATAAGGTTATCAAATCACATTTAAATAATCATGTGAAGCTCAAAACTTAGAAAAACAAAACAACAAAGGGAATGAATTTTGATCAGAAGGAAAGATAAATAGACTGAATGAAAAAGACTGAAGTCGCTCATATTCATGTTAGAGATTCCACAGTCACCAGAGGATCTGTTGATACATAGACCAGTGACTTCAGCTAATGTAATTATCTGGCAAATGACTGACCACTTTCTGTGTTGTTAAAGAGTCATTAAAAGTTTGCTCAGTTGATTACATGGTAATTATACAGAAACTGACCCTGGAAGAGCTTTCACTAAACAACAATGAGAACATTAAAAAATACAGTTAGAAGCAAGTATGATCATTCATACAATTAGTGTTGATAGTATTTCCTCTGTCAAAGGATTGGAGAATTAATAAAATAAATGAAAATTCTGAGAAATTATGTGGAAGTGAACATAAAAGGCTACTAAAATATTAACGTGTTGTTGTTGCACCGTAAGGGGCTCCTGGCTAAAGAAGGTCTTTCACTGCTGTGTGGTAGCCATTGGTCCCGTGGGTACAGGCCTCATTAAAAAAAAGATAAGGGTTAAAATGAAAGTACTTTACTCATATATGGTTCTTCTCAAGGATTTTTCAAGGCCCACATCAAGGCCAGGACTGTGGTACAGTGAGTGGGGCATCTAATATAAAATTAAAGAGGCTTTGAGAGTGAGAACCTTACATTCTGTGCTCTAAGCACCTCACTTACTTCTTCATAGTCCCGATCCTGAAGCATATGCAAATGTATGTATATAATTTATACAAATTTACATGTAATTTAAAATCAAAATGGGATCATTCTCTATATGTGTAACTTGCTTAACTCATTCAACAATATATGGCAAGCATTTTTTCTTGTTATTATATATAGATATATGTCATTCTTTCAAATATCTGCATGGTATGTTACAATATGAATGAACTTTAATTTATTAAATCCCTCTCTGGTGATGGGTACTTATATCATTTCCAGTTTTTGAGTACTGCTAATTATACTGCGATTTTATACATACATCTTTGTGTACTTGTATGTTTCAGTAGATTATTGTTATTAGTGTAATTGTACATTCAACAAATATTTACATTGTAAAGGTTGATCGATACAACTTTACCTCTAAACTACAGCAATATCAAATCAAACTTTCTGAGATGATGGGAATGTTCTCTATATGTGTTGTCTGGTAGGGTAACCACTACCACATGAGGCCATTGAACACTTGAAAAGTTGCTAGTGTGACAAAGGAATTGAAATTTAATTTTATTTCATTTCAAATCTAAAATTTTTAGTTGATTATCTTTGATTTTCATTGCTTATGGCCATTGGCTAGGGCCTCTATAAAAATATTGAATAATACCTGTAAATAAGCAGATTTTCTTGTTCTGAGCTTCAATTGGAGTACTTTGAATGTCTCACAATACGTGTGACATTTGTTGTTGGTTTCTGATAGACTGTCTGTCAAAGTAACAGACCTTGTTCTTGGGTGACCCAAAAGCCTTTCTGTGGTCTCTCATTATAGATGCTGGAGAGCCTGTTACTTCTCTTGCAGAAAGTCTGTTAGTGTTTTAGGAGAGCGATAACTTGAATCCTCTTAGGTGGTAGGTGTCAGTTCATGTGTGAGTGCAGAACTTGTTGGCAATTCTCTTGTCCCTCCATCTAGTCTTGATGTGTGCAGCTGTGGCAGCCCTTCTAATCATAAGCAACCAGCATATGAATGAAGAGCTGACGGCTAAGCATGGTCAGAACACAAAGCTGGAATGAGCCAGAGTCCTGGGTTATATTTTTGGCTCACTGACCCAGTTCTGAGACTGCTTCTGAAATTATTTCTAAAACAAACACAAAATGTTTTTGTAGCTTAAACCACCGTTCATGGAGTTTTCTGTTATTTTCCACCAGAAGCATACTTTGAATTAAGGATTTTTTTCTATTTCCGGTTTTATGAGTATTATTAAAATCAGAAGTGAATGTCATAAATAGTCACATTTTTTTTTCAAAAATAACTTTCAAATAACAACAAATACTTACATATATGGTACCTAATATATGGGAGGCACTTTTTCTAAATTTTACATTTATTAAATAATTTAATTTTTATAACAACTCTATGGGGTAGATACTATTATTATCCATATTTAAACATTAGGAAATTGAAACACAGGTTAGGTAAATTACCTATGTTTGCACAATAAATAAGTGACAGAGTCAGGATTTGAACCCATATAGTTTGGCTCCAGAATCCTGGAATCTATTTTACCTCTAGTATTGAAAAGTGATGCATGGGCCACAATATATCTTTCTCAATTCTACCATTATTACTAGTCTTTATTTTAAGAGTAGCCAACAGAGCCATTTACTAAATTAATAGGCAAATAAATATGAATCAAGTATTTCAATGTGTTCCATAATTCACGGTAAAAAGAGCACCAATAAAATTCAATTGATTAAGTGTCAAAGCAAATGCTAGCTTTTCTTCCTCAATTTATTTTCTTAAGTTTGGCTTCACAAGTTCATTTCTTGGATTTCTTTTTTCTTTCTGGGATTCGAAAGAACAATATCCTTTTTTTATTCTTCCTGAAACTAGAATTATAATAGATGAGTTAAGGTGTTGTGTTTTGTTTTTTTTTTTGTTTTTTTTTTGCCATTTCTTTGACATGTCCTGACCTTAGTCACATTTTCTTCTTTTTCCTACACTCCTTCTTTGATCAAGAACAGTGATGCTTTTGTTCTCTGTCATCCAGGAAAGCAGCATAGAAACAAGCAAACAAAATGAGCAAGAACTTAATGTTCCCACTTACTCCTGGGTTTTTGTGCTTCATCTCATTTGTTCTATCTAGACTGAGTGTGACTCAACATATAGGGACAATGTCTTAAAATCCTGTTTGCATTTCATAAATAACAAATGGTAAGAACAGAGCCTCCTGACAACAGCAGTTATGTAAGTAAATGTGAACCTGGATTATCTACAATGTAGAGTACAATGAGAATTACTTCTCAGCTTTCCAGAAGTTGTTAATAGAAAACAATTGATACTCGATAATATTTTAAGGCACTTGTTCTATTTTTTTTCTCTTTTGTATTCTTTATGTATTCACTGGCATCTGGCAATGCCTTTGAAAATACATTAAATTCAAAATCACTAAAAAGGAGTTGTGCAAAAGACAATATTAGTGGCATGATTACAGTGAACCATCATCATAGGCTTATTCATTTTACGCTTATTTACCATCACTTAAGGAGGACAGATTGTGTGTGTGTGTGTGTGTGTGTGTGTGTGTGTATACAAGTATGATAATATTTAGTTCATAGATTTATCATCATTGCCATCTTTATTATCATTATCAAGGTGATAAATTATCAGCCATAATTATCACTGTGAGGTTTTTGTTTGCCATTTAATATAATTCATTCTCTAATGATTGTTTTAAAAAATCATTGCTAGATATATAATTAAATGTCAAAGAATCTATATAATTAATATATACTCTGGATCAAACACAACAATCTCAATTGCAAATAAATTTATGAATTAGCAAACATTTTTACCTCTCTTTGTCAAATATATACACAAGAGATTATATAGATGTTATCTATTATGTAAATATGGGATTTATTTTAGTTATGTCAGACATAAAGTGAGGAAAAATAAAGATGAGGTAGGCAGAGGATTTACAGCATTCACAGGAACAGGAGCAGGGCTATTCATAATGTTCACAGCCCCAGAAGAAAATAGAAAGAGTAAGATGGACCATAAAAATGAAAATAGTAGAATAGAGTGAGAAGAAATTGAATAAAGGCAGTGAGGTTTAGAGACCTGAAAAGGAGGCTGGGCACTATTGCTTTGATGTAGGATGCACTGGAACCAAATAAAGAATAAAATAAAAATAAGTAGGTTGAAAAAGGAGAACTTCTATAGATTTCAGATAAGAAATTTGGATTTGTTTGGCATAGGGGTGTCTTCTTTCAATTTCGTGCTTATAGGAGCACAGATGGGAAACTTAAAAAAAGGCAGGGCCTTTAGTGGGGGTTCTAAGGGTGTTACCTTACTATTATTATTCCTGAAAGAGTACCAACTTTCCATGCTCTTTAGTTTTTCCTTTGTTTCACAATGGAATTTAGGTAAATTGCCTGTGTAACACTCTCACAGACATATCAAATTTTTTGAAAAAATAATATTTTCTTCCTCTCTATGTCATAGCTTCATGATAGACTAAGCTTGGTTTCTCTGTGTGTTTGGGCTGTTGTCCTGCACAGCTTCCTGTGTGAAGTCTAAAATTAACTCTAGAGTTAAAATTTGAACCAGAGTTCAAAGCTGGTTCTGCTGCTAGCAGTGTCACTTAAAGGTTCTGTACGTTTTTGTTTCCTCATTTTTAAAATTGGGAAAACAATTGCACCTAACCCAAAGGTTAGTAAGATAGGAGATAAGTGTTAGGAGTGGGTTGTAAGGTTGTAAGATAGGAGATAAGTGTTATGAATGGGACGTAGCAGATATTCAGCAGTTGATGTTATTTCTTTAATACAAACCATTGAATAGCCATTAACTTAGTCATTTACCTGCTGAGTATTGTACTGATGGGAAAAATCAGCTGCCTAACCATCATTTTTTTTTTTCTGGCCATGATAGGGGTATCTGCCTGGTTTACTGGTTTAGAAAGAAATAACATTCATTCATATTTGTGATAATATTAAAATCACTATGAATCAGGAAAAAACTACATATTAAAAGACACCTATTGTTGGGAACTGCATAGAACCAACCAGTTTGACCTTGTGACTCCCACAATATGAGATTTGAAGTATTATGTCATTGTGAGGTTGCAGAATTCAGGGAGACAGGGCAGGCAAGGACAGAAAATATTCCTCTGGGACCCTTCTGGGCCTAACTGGATCCTACTCTAATATTTGAAAATAAGGGGAGTACAGTGAAGAAATGGGTAATTTACAATGCTGTGTGCACAAGGGCTTGGGCCGACAGCTTAATGGAGTCATCATCTCTTCATTATTCTTGAGAGCATCAGTTAGGTAAAGTAAATGCAGACTGACATGACTTCTGTGGTTGCTACCACTTAATTTGAAAGACATTTGTTAAGATAGTTATTTTGGGAAAGAAAGAGCAAGAGATAATTCTTAAAGGTTAGGACCATGTTTCTCCCTAACATGGATTGTGTATCACAGTCTTTTACAACTAAAATAGTTTTTTACTCAATGAAAAAATAAAACTCGTTCTTGAAAAAATGATATATTAAATTGCTTATATTTACTTTTGCTTTTAAAGTTACAATGATTCATTAAGTTTAATTATAAGGGAACTTCAAACTCATGGTTTTAATCTGTCTTATCTCCTCTTGACTATAGATCCAATGTATACAACCTTCACGTGTGGTCTCTTCTAGTCCAGAATCAACATATATTAATTCCACTATATTCTTTTGAATACTTCATGGCATAGGCATCAAAATAGAATATATATTTGTCTCACCAAATTTTTTCTTTTCATCTTAGATATATTAAATAAAAACAACCAAAGAAAGATAGCAATCAAATTAATGCCTACTATTTATTAATTTTTAGCAAAATATTTACAATAAGAACAAGAACATAGATTTATCACTTAGAAATGTCACAGCATTATCTGTAGCATTTCAAACTATGTGTCAAAATAAAGTGTTGGATTATTTTTAACACACTTTTTTTGTTGAGGTAAATTGGTATATAACATTATATTACTTTCAGGTGTACAACAGAATAATTTGATGTTTGTATATATTACAAAGTGATCACCATAAAATGATCCATTAACATACAACTGATCTTTCAACCTTTCACTCACTCTCTAAACACCTTCCCCTCTGATAACTGTCAATCTGTTCTCCATACATATAAGTTTTGTTTTGTTTCTTAGGCTCCACATATAAATGAAATCATATAGTATTTGTCTTTGACTGATTTAATTAACTTTGCACAATACTCTCAAGGTCCATCCGTATTGTTGCAAATGGTGAGGTTTCCTTCTTTTTCATGGCTGAGTAGTATTCCATTGTGTGTGTGTGTGTGTGTGTGTGTGTGTGTGTGTGTGTGTGTGTGTACCACATCTTTTTTAATGATTCATCCATCAATGGCCACTTAGGTTGTTTCCATATCTTGGCTATTATAAATAATGCTTCAATAAATATAGGGGTACATATCTTCTCAAATTAGTGCATTTTAAAAAATATTTATTTTATTTTAGTGAGAGCAGGGCAAAGGAAGAGGGAAGGAGGGTTTTTTATTTAAATTCAATGAACATATAATGTATTATTAGTTTCAGAGGTAGAGTTCAGTGATTCATCAGTCTTGTATTCTATCCAGGGCTCATTACACCACACGCCCTCCCTAATGCCCATCACCCAGTTACCTCATCCCCTCACCCTACACCCAGTAACACTCAGTTTGTTTCTTCTGGTTAAGAGTCTGTTATGGTTTGTCTCCCTCGCTGGTTTCATCTTGCTTTATTTTTTCCTCTCTCCCCCGTGATTGTATGTTTTGTTTCTTAAAATTCCAGATACGACTGAGATCAAATGATAATCGTCTTTCTGTGATTGACATATTTTGCTTAGCATAATACTCACTAGTTCCATCCACGTTGTTGTATATGGCAAAAATTTTATTTTTTCATGGCTGCATAATATTTGTGTGTGTGTGTGTGTGTGTGTGTGTCTGTGTGTGTGTGTATCACATCTTCTTTATCTATTGATGGATATCTGAGCTCTTTCCGTAGTTTGACTATTATGGGCATTGCTACTATAAATATTGGGGTATACATGCCCCTTTGGATCACTACATTTATTTCTTTGGGGTAAATCCCTAGTAGTGCAATTGATGGGTGATAGGGTAGCTCTATTTTTACCTTTCTTTTTTAAAAAAAAATTGTGTTTGATTATTTTCTTTATTTTTTTAAATTAACATATAATGTATTATTTGTTTCAGGGACACAGATCTGTGATTCACCAGTCTTACACAATTCACAGCACTCGTCATAGCACATACCCTCCCCAGTGTCCATCACCCAGCCACTCTATTCCTCCCAACCACCTCCCTTTTAGCAAACCTCACTTTCTTTCCTGAGGTTAAGAATCTCTTATGGTTTATCTCCCTCTCTGGTTTCATCTTGTTTCATTTTTATCCTCCCTTCCCCTATGATCCCCTGCCTTGTTTCTCAAATTCCCCGTATCGGTGAGATCATATAATAGTTGTATTTCTCTGATTGACTTATTTTGCTTAGCATAATACCCTCTAGTTCCATCCATGCCATTGGAAATGGCAAGATTTCATTTTATGATGGCTGCATAGTATTCCATTGTATATACCACATTTTATTTATCAACAATTCATCTGTTGATGGAAATCTAGGCTCTTTTTATAGTTTGGCTATTGTAGACATTGCTGCTATAAACATTCGGGTGCACGTGCCCCTTTGGATCACTGCATTTAAATCTGTAGGGTAAATACCCAATAGTGCAATTGCTGCGTCATAGCACTATTTTCAACTTTTTGAGGAACATCCATACTGTTTTCCAGAGTGGCTGCACCAGCTTGCATTCCCAACAGTGTAGGAGGGATCCTCTTTCTCCACATGTTTGCCAACACCTGTTGTTTCCTGACTGGTTAATTTTAGCCACTCTGACTGGTGTGAGGTGGTATCTCATGTGTCTGTAGGCCATTTGTATGTCTTCCTTGCAGAAATGTCTGTTCATGTATTCTGCCCATTACTTGATTGGATTGTTTGTTCATTGGGTGTTGAGTCTGATAAGTTCTTTATAGAACTAGCCCTTTATCTGATATGTCTTTTGCAAGTATTTTCTCCCATTTTGTCAGTTGTCTTTTGGTTTTGTTGACTGTTTCCTTTGCTGTGCAAAAGCTTTTGATCTCAATGAAGTCCCAATAGTTCAATTTTGCCCTTGCTTCCCTTGCCATTGGTGATGTTTCTAGGAGGAAGTTACAGAGGCTGAGGTCAAAGAGGTTGCTGCCTGTGTTCTTAAGGATTTGGATGGATTCCTGTCTCACATTGAGGTCTTTCATCCATTTTGAGTCTGTTTCTGTGTGTAATGTAAGGAAATGGTCCAGTTTCATTCTTCTGTAATGTGGCTGTCCAATTTTCCCAGCACCATTTGTTGAAGAGACTGTCTTTTTCCATTGGACATTCTTTCCTGCTTTGTTGAAGATTAGCTGCCCATGGAGTTGAGAGTCCATTTCTGGGCTGTCTATTCTATTCCATTGATCTATGTGTCTGTTTTATGTGCCAGTACCATACTGTCTCGATGATTATAGCTTTGTATTCGAGCTTGAAGTCTGGAATTGTGATGCTGCCAACTTTGGTTTTCTTTTTCAACATTTCTCTGGCTATTCAGGGTCTTTTCTGGATCCATGTAATTTTTAGGATTATTTGTTCCATTTCTTTGAAAAAAGTTGATGGTATTTTGATAGTGATTGCATTAAATGTGTAGATTGCTCTAGGTAGCATAGACATTTTCACAAAATTTGTTCTTCCAGTCCATGAGCATGGAACGTTTATACATTTCTTTGTGTCTTCCTTAATTTCTTTCATGAGTACTCTGTAGTTTTCTGAGTACAGATTCTTTGCCTCTTTGGTTAGATTTATTCCTAGGTATCTTATGGGTTTGGGTGCAATTATAAATGGGATCAACTCCTTAATTTCTCTTTTCTTCTGTATTGTTGGTGTGTAAAGATGCAACCGATTTCTGTGCATTGATTTTATATCCTGACACTTTACTGAATTCCTGTATGAGTTCCAGCAGTATTGGAGTGGAGTCTTTTGGCTTTTCCACATAAATTATCATATCATCTGCAAAGAGTGAGAATTTGACTTCTTCTTTGCTGATTTGGATGCCTTTTATTTCTTTTTGTCTGATTGCTGAGGCTAGGACTTCTAATAGTATGTTGAATAGCAGTGGTGATAGTGGACAGCCCTGCCATGTTCCTGACCTTAGGGGAAAAACTCTCAGTTTCTCCCCATTGAGAATGATACTGGCTGTGGGATTTTCATAGATGGCTTTGAAGATATTGAGGTATGTACTGTCTATCACTACACTGTGAAGAATTTTGATCAAGAAAGGAGGCTGTACTTTGTCAAATGCTTTTTCAGCATCTGCTGAGAGGATCATATGGTTCTTGTTCTTTCTTTTATTAATATATTGTATCATATTGATTGATTTGTTCATGTTGAACCAACCTTGCAGCTCAGGAATAAATCCCACAGGATCATGGTGAATAATCCTTTTTATTTACTGTTGGATTATACTGGCTAGTATATTTGTGAGAATTTTTGCATCCATGTTCATCAAGGGTATTGGTCTATAATTCTTTTTGATGGGGTCTTGTCTAGTTTTGGGATCAAGGTAACGTTGGCCTCATAAAATGAGTTTGGATGTTTTCTTTCCATTTCTGTTTTTTTTTTTTTTTTTTTTTGAACAGTTTCAGGAGAATAGGTATTAATTCTTCTTTAAATGTTTTGGTAGAATTCCCCTGGGAAGCTATCTGGCCCAGGGCTCTTGTCTGTTGGGAGGTTTTTGATGACTGCTTCAATCTCCTTACTGGTTATGGGTCTTTTCAGGTTTTCTCTTTCTTCCTGTTTCAGTTTTGGTAGTTTTTACATCTGTGGGAATGTATCCATTTCTCCCAGATTGTCAGATTTGCTGGTATATAGTTGCTCATAATATGTTCTTATAATCATATGTATTTCTTCAGTGTTAGTTGTCATCTCTCCTCTTTCATTCATGATTTTATTAATTTGAGTCCTTTCTGTTTTCTTTTTGATGAGTCTGGGCACGGGTTTATCAATCTTATTAATTCTTTCAAGAAGCAGCTCCTAGTTTCTTTGATCTGTTCTACTGTTCTTTTGCTTTAATCTTTGTTATTTCTCTTCTCCTTCTGGGTTTAGGCTTTTGATGCTGCTCTTTCTCCAGATCTTTTAGGTGTAGGGTTAGGTTGTGTATATGAGATCTTTTCTTGAGAATGGCTTGCATTGTTATATACTTTCCTCTCAGGACCACCTTTGCTGCATCCCATAGGTTTTAAATAGTTGTGTTTTCATTTTCATTTGTTTCCATGAATTTTTACAATTTTTTTAAAAAAATTTTCTGTTTCACCCATTTCTTCTTTAGTAGGTTGTTCTTTAGCTTCCATGCTTTTGAGTTCTTTCCAATTTTCCTCTGTGGTTGAGTTCTAGTTTCAAAGCATTATGGTCTGAAAATATGCAGGGAATGATCCTAATCTTCTGGTACCATTTGAGACCTGATTTTTGACCCAGGATGTGATCTGTTCTGGAGAATGTTCCAGGTGCACTAGAGGAGAATGGGTATTCTGTTGCTTTGGGATGGAACGTTCTGAATATATCTGTGATGTCCATCTGGTCCAGTGTGTCAATTAAAGCCTTTATTTTCTTGTTGATCTTTTGCTTAGATGATCTTTACATTTCAGTGAGGGGGCTGTTAATGTCCCTTACAATTATTGTATTATTGTTGATATGTTTCTTTGATTTTGTTATTAATTAGTTTATATAGTTGACTGCTCCCATGTTAGGGGCATAGATATTTACAGTTGTTAAATCTTCTTGTTGGACAGGCCCTGTAAGTATAATAAAGTTTTCCTTCCTCTTCTCTTATTTTAGTATTTGGCTTAAAATCTAATTTGTCTGATATAAGGATTGCCACCCCAGCTTTCTTTTGATGTCCATTAGCATGGTAAATGGTTGTCACCCGCTCACTTTAAATCTTTAAATATGTCTTTCGGTCTAAAATGCGTTTCTTGGAGACAGTATATCGATGGGTCTTGTTTTTCTTTATCCAATCTGATACCCTGTCTTTTGATTGGGGCATTTAGCCTATTTACATTCAGGGTAACTATTGAAAGATATGAATTTAGTGCCATTCTATTGCCTGTAAGATTACTATTACTGTATATTTTCTCTGTTCCGTTTTGATCTGTTACTTCTAGGTTCTCTCCTTGCGTAGAGAACCCCTTTCAATATTTCCTGTAGGACTGGTTTGGTGTTTTCAAATTATTTTAGTTTTTGTTTGTCCTGAAAGCTTTTTATTTTTCCTTCTATTTTCAATGACAACCTAGCTGGATATAGTATTCTTGGCTACATATTTTTATCATTTAGTGCTCTGAGTACATCATGCCACTTTTTTTCTGGCCTGCCAGGTCCTTATGGATAGATCTACTGCCAGTCTAATATTTCTACTGTTGTAGGTTACAGGTCTTTCATCTTGAGCTGCTTTCAGGATTTTCTCTTTGTCTCTGAGACTTGTAAGTTTTACTATTAGATGGCAAGGTGTTGATATATTTTTATTGATTTTGAGGGGGTTTGTCTGTGCCTCCTGGATTCTGGTGCTTGTTTTCTTCTCCAAATTGGGGAAGTTCTCTGCTATAATTTCCCCCAATATACCTTCTGCCTCTCCCCCTTTCTTCTTCTTCTGGGAACCCAAGTTTTCTAATATTGTTTCTTCTCATGGTGTCACTTATCTCTCGAATTCTCTCCTTGTGATCCAGTAGTTGTTTATCTCTCCTTTTCTCAGCTTCTTTATTCTCCATCATTTGGTCTTCTATATCATTAATTTTCTCATCTGCTTCATTTGTCCTAGCAATAAGAGCCTCCATTTTTGACTGCACCTCATTATTAGCTTTTTTGATTTCAACTTGGTTAGACTTTAATTATTTTATTTCTCCAGAAAGGGATTTTATTTCTCCAGAAGGGGATTCTCTAGTATCTTCTCTGATTTTTTTTTCAAGCCCAGCTAGCATCTTTATAATTGTCATTCTGAACTCTAGTTCTGATATCTTACTAGTGTCTGTATTGATTAGGTCCCTAGAAGTTGGTACTGCCTCTTGTTCTTTTTTTGGAGAGTGAGTTTTTCTGCCGTGTTCATTTTGTCCACAGAACAATAGATGAATAGCATTGGAGGATGGAAATGAAGATGTCACCTCCCAGTCTCTGGCCCAGAGGAGCTGAGAGCTCGGGTCCCCACTCCTCAGTGAACCCTCAGAGAAAAGAAGTCAATCAGACCTGTCTCCTTGGTCTCTGGCCACACTCTGTGCTCACCTGGACTGTGACTGAGTGTTTCTATCTCAAGCTCGGCCCGTTTGGAGTCTTCAAACCTAGCAGATTCCTGTAGCGCGCTCTGGTACTGCTCCTCCTGGTGGAGGAAGGTGAGTCTCCCTGGATCTGCTGCTTGTTGGTCCATCACTGCTCAGAGTTGTGGCCTGACTGTGCCTTGGATCACAGTTTAACGTAACCCTGAGCTGAGAGCCCACTCCTTGGTTCTGTCTCTGCAGTCAGCTTCCCTGCTCTGATACCTGAGTGCTGCACCACACTCAGCCACCCCTCCTCTTTGTGTGACCCCATGGGTTCTGGGACCACACTGTCTCAGCAAGGGCTCCACCCTCCACTTAGCCCCTGGGGCAATGTCCCTCAGTGGAGCAGACTTCTAAAAGTTCCCATTGTGTGCTCCGCTGCTCTACTACTTTCCAGCAGCCAGCCCCTACCCCTGTAGTCTATCCTCCTGTATATCACCCTGGATTCACTTCTCCAAACATCCTTCCTTCCAGAAAGCAATTGCTTTTCTGTTCATAGAATTGCTGTTCTTCTCGTCGATCTCCTGTTGAGTTTGTAGGTGTTCAGAATTGTTTGATAAATATCTAGCTGAATTCCTAGGCCAGATGAAATTTAGGTCTCCTACTTCTCTGCCCTCTTGCTTCTCCCCCTATTTTTAACTTTTTGAGAAACCTCCATACTGTTTTCCAGAGTGGCTGCATCAGCTTGCATTCCCACCAACACTGTAAAAGGAATCCCCTTTCTCTGTATCCTCATCAATATCTTTAATTTCCTGACTTATTAATTTTAGTCATTCTGACTGGTGTGAAGTGATATCTCATTGTGGTTTTGAGTCGTATTTCCCTGATGCCAAGTGATGTTGGGCATTTTTTCATGTGTCTTTGGCCATTTGTATGTCTTATTTGGAGAAATGTCTTTTCCTGTCTTCTGCTCATTTCTTAACTGGATTATTTGTTTTTTAGGTGTTGAGTTTGATAAGTTCTTTATAGATTTTGGATACTAGCCCTTTATCTGATAAGACATTTGCAAATATCTTCTCCCATTCTGTCTTTTGGTTTTGTCCACTATTTCCTTTGTTATGCAAAAGTTTTTTATCTTGATGAAGTCTCAATACTTCGTTTTTGCCTTTATTTCCCTTGTCTTTGAGTCATGTCCAGCAAGAAGTTGCTGCAGCTGAGGTCATGGAGGTTATTGCCTGTGTTCTCTTCTAGAATTTTGATGGATTTCTTTTTGTTGTCTGATTGCTGAGGCTAGGACTTCTAGTACTATGTTTAATAGCAGTGGTGGTAGTGGACAGCCCTGCCATGTTCCTGACCTTACGGGAAAAGTTCTCAGTTTCTCCCCATTGAGAATGATACTGGCTGTGGGATTTTCATAGATGGCTTTGAAGATATTGAGGTATGTACCCTATATCCCTACACTGTGAAGAGTTTTGATCAAGAAAGAAAGCTGTACTTTGTCAAATGCTTTTCAGCATCTATTGAGAGTATCATATGCTTCTTGTTCTTTCTTTTATTAATGTATTGTATCACATTGACTGATTTGTGCATATTGGACCAACTTTGCAGCCCAGGAATAAATCCCACTTGATTGTTGTGAATAATCTTTTTTATGTACTGTTGGATTCTATTGGCTAGTATATTGGTGAGAATTTTTGCGTCCATTTTCGTCATGGGGTATTGGTCTGTAATTCTCCTTTTTGGGGGGGGTCTTTGATTTGGGGATTAAGATAATACTGGCTTCATAGAAAGAATTTAGAAGTTTTTCTTCCATTTTTATTTTCTGAAACAGCTTCAGAAGAATAGGTTTTAATTCTTTAAATATTTGGAAGGATTTCCACAAGAAAGTCATCCAGCACTGGACTATTGTTCGTTGGAAGATTTTTTGATTACGGATTGAATTTCCTTGCTGATTGTTGGTCTGTTCAGGTTTTCTATTTCTTCTGGGTTAATTTTTGTTGGTTTATATGTCTGTGGGAATGTATCCGTTTCTTCCAGATTGTCAAATTTGCTGGTATATAAGTTCCTCATAATATGTTCTTATATTGTTTGTATTTCTTTAGTATTGGTTGTGATTGCTCCTCTTTCATTCATGATTTTATTAATTTGGGTCCTTTCTCTTTTGTTTTTGATAAGTCTGGCTAGATGTTTATTGATTTTTTAAATTTTTTCAAAGAACCAGCTTTTAGTTTCCTTGATCTGTTTTACTGTTCTTTTGGTTTCTATTTCATTGATTTTCTGTTCTTTATTAATTCTCTTCTCCTGAGTTTACGCTTTATTTACTGTTCTTCCTCTATCTCCTTTAAGTGTAGGGTTAGATTGTGTATTTGAGACCTTTCTTGTTTCTTTCTTTTTTTTTTTTTTAGATTTTATTTATTTGACAGAGAGAAATACAGCCAGAGAGGGAACACAAGCAGTGGGAGTGGGAGAGGGAGAAGCAGGCTTCCCCCTGAGTGGACAGCCCGATGTGGGGCTTGATCCCAGGACTCCAGGACTATGACCCGAGCTGAAGGCAGAAGCCCAACCACTGAGCCACCCAGGTGCCCTGAGACCTTTCTTGTTTTTTGATAAAGGGTTGCATTGCTATATATTTCCCTCTCGGGACTGCCTTTGTTGCATCCCAAAGGTTTTGAACAGTTGTGTTTTCATTTTCATTTGCTTCCATGATTTTTTAAAAAGTTTTTAATTTCTTGATTGACTCATTCATTCTTTAGCAGGATGCTCTTTAACCTCCACATGTTTGATTTCCTTCCACATTTTCTCTTGTGATTGAGTTCAAATTTCAAAGAATTGTGGTTTGAAGATGTGCAGGGGATGACAATCTTTGACACTGGTTGAGACCTGACTTGTGAGTTTATATGTTATCTTTTCTGAACAGTTGTACATGTTCACTTTGAGAAGAGTGTGTATTCTGCTGCTTTAAGATGGAATGCTCTGAATATATCCATGAAGTCCATCTGGTTCAATGTGTCATTCAAAGCCCTTGTTTCCTTGTTGATCTTTTGCTTAGATGATCTGTCCATTGCAGTGAGTGGGGTGTTAAAGCCCCCTATTTTTGTATTATTATCAATGTGTTCCTTTGATTTTGTTATGAATTGGTTTATATAATTGGCTGCTCCCACGTTATGGGCATAAATATTTGCAATTATTAGATCTTGTTGGAAAGACTCTCTAATTATTATATAATGTCCTTCTTCATCTCTTATTATGGTCTTTGGTTTAAAATCTAATTTGTCTAATATAAGGATTTCCACCCCAGCTTTCTTTTGATGACCATTAGCATGATAAATTGTCTTCCACCCCCTCACCTTCAATCTGGAGGTGTCTTTGAGTCTAAAATGAGTCTTTTTCAGCCAACATATTTTGGGGTCTTCTTTTTTAATCCACTCTGATACCCTGTGTCTTTTGATTGAGGCATTTAGTCCATTTACAATCAGAGTAATTATTGAAAGATATGAATTTAGTGCAATTGTATTATCTGTAATGTCACTGTTTCTGCATATTGTCTCTCTTTCTTGTCTATGTTACTTTTGGGCTCTCTCTTCCCTTAAAGAATTTCTTTCAATATTTTGGGCAGGGCTGGTTTAGTGATCACAAATTCTTTTAGTTTCTATTTGTCCTGGAAGCCTTTTAGATTTCCTTCTGTTTCAAATGGCATCCTAGATGGATGAAGTATTCTTGACTGCATATTTTTCTCATTTGGTACCCTGCCTATATGATGCCTGTCCTTTCTGGCCGGCCAGGTCTCTGTGGGTAAATCAGCTATCATTTTAATATTTCTACCTGTGGAGGTTATAGACCTCTTTTCCTGAGCTGCTTTTAGGATTTTCTCTTTGTCCCTGACATTTGCAGTTTTCATTATTATATGTTGGGTTGTTGATCTATTTTTATTGATTTTGAGGGGGATTCTCTCTGCCTCCTGGACTTGAATTCCTGTTTCCTTCCTCAGATTAAGGAAGTTCTCACTATAATTTACTCCAGTATACCTTCTGCCCCCTCCCCTTTTCTCTTCTTCTGTGATCTCACTTACTCTAATGTTTCACTTTATGGTTCACTTATCTCTCGAATTCTCCCACATGATCCAGTAGTTGTTTATCTCTCTTTACCCCAGCTTCTTTATTATCCATCATTTTGTCTTCTGTATCACTAATTCTCTCTTCTACCTCACTTATCCTAGCGGTTAGAGCCTCCATTTTGCATTACCTCTAATTAGTCACCTTTTTGATTTTGACTTGGTTAGATTTTAGTTCTTTTATTTCTCTAGAAAGGAATTCTCTGATGTCTCCTATGCTTTTATCAAGCCCAGCTAGTATTTTTGTACTCATTATTCTGAGCTCCAGTTATGGCATCTTACTTATGTCCATACTGATTAGGTCACTGGCAGTCAGTACTGGGTCTTGTTCTCTTTTTTGAGGTGAGTTTTTTCATTCTTGCAGAAAATGGATGCTTTTCTATTTGTAAAGTTGCAGCTGTTCTTTTCTTAGATATTCCGGTTAAGTTTGCAGGCATTCAGAATGATTTGATAGCTGTCTAGCTGAATTCTTGGGACAAGGCAAACTAAGGTCTCCTACTTCTGTGCCATCTTGGACTTACAGTAGCTTTTCAGATTCTGGCTAGAGAAAATAACAAAGCAAGAAAAATGTTGCAATAAGAGTCTTTCCCAGATGAAAAACACTTTAGAATTTTTTTCATTACAATGTATTAATGAAATGTCATGGCTTTTCCATTTGGAGAGAGTCACATACTATAACCCATATGGGAGAGGAGACTGTGTTTTTAAATCAGGTTTGGCTGATAAAACTTAGGGTTTTTATCTTCTTTGGATAAGTACCCAGATCATATGATAGTTCTATTTTTATTTTTTTTTTGAGGAAACTGCATATTGCTTTCCATAGTGGTGGCACCAATTTACATTCCCATCAGCAGCGAAGAAGGCATCTCTTTTCTCCACATCCTTGCCAACACTTGTTACTTCTTTTGTTTTTGATAATAGCCATTTTAACAGGTTTGAAGTGATATCTCAATGTGATTTTGATTGGCATTTCCCTTGTTATTAGTGATATTGAACATCTTTTCATGTACCTATTGACCACTTGTGAATGTCTTTGGAAAATATGTATTCAAATTATTTGCCCATTTTAAAAACCAGAGCGTTTTTTGTTATGGAGTTCTTTATGTATTTTGGATAGTAGCCCCTTATCTGGTATATGATTTGAAAATATCTTCTCCCATTCAGAGTGCTGCCTCTCTATTTTTTTGATGGTTTCCTTCACTGTACAGAAAGAAGTCTTTTAGTTTGATGTAGTTCCTTTTGTTTTTTGTTTTGCTTTGTTTTGTTTGCTTTTGTTATCTTTGCCCGAGAAGCCAGATCAAAAAAGTATTTCTAAGACCAATGTCAAAGGGTTTACTGCATGTGTTGCCTTCTTTTATGGTTTTAGGTTTTACATTAAGTCTTTTGTATTTAAATATAATAATTTATATTTAATATGTTTATATTATATTTATTATTATATTTAATTATATTGATATTATATTTAATATTATATTTAAATGTAATAAATTTTGAATTTATTTTGTGTATGGTGTAAGATAATAGTCCACTTTCATTTTTTTTCATGTGGCTATCCCGTTTTCCCAACAGCATTTTATAAAAGACTGTCCCTTCCCCATTTGTATATTTTGCCTCCCTTGCCAGAGATTCATTAACTATTAACTTCTTTGGAAGTTTGCTGGAATTCACCAGTGAAGCTGTCTGGTCCTGGACTTTTGTTTTTTGAGAGTTTTATTTTTTATTTTTATATTTTTATTAATTCAATTGCCTTACTAGGAGTCAGTGTATTCAAACTTTCTATTTTTTCATTATTCATAAAGAATCATAAAGGCTATGTATTTCTGGGAATCTATTTACTTTTTGGAAAACCATTTCTAGGAATTTATTCATTTTTCTATGTTGTACAGTTGTTGGCATATAATTATTCATACCAAGTCTCTTATGATCTTTTGTATTTCTTAGTATCTTTGTAACTTCTCTTTCATTTCTAATTTTATTTTTTTGAGGTTTCTCTTTTTCTCTTGGTAAATCTAGCTCAAGTTTTGTCAATTTTGTCATCGTTTCAAAAAAAGCAGCTCTTAATTTTATTTATCATTTCTATTGTTTCTTTTTATTCTCTATTTCATTTATTTCCACTCCAATCTTTATTATGTCCTTTCTTCTACTACCCTTGGACTTTGCTTGTTCTTCCTTGTCTAATTCCTTTAGGTATAAAATTAGATTATTTATTTGCTTTTTCTTGTTTCTTGAGGTGGGCTGTATTGCTCCAAACCTCCCTTATAGAACTATTTTTTCATGTATCCTTAGATTTTGGGTTGTTGTACTTCTATTTTCTTTTGTCTCAAGGTATTTTTAAAATTTCCCCTTTAATTTCTTCCTTGACCCATTGGTTGTACAGTACCACATTGTTTAATCTTCACATACTTGTGATATTTTCAGTTGTCTTATTGTAGTTGATTTTTAGTTTTATACCATGTGATCAAAAAAGATGCTTGAAAAAGATTTCATCAAAATAAAAAGATTTCATCAAAATAAAAAGCTTCTGCACAGCAAAGGAAACAGTCAACAAAACAAAGAGGCAGCCCATGACATGGGAGAGGATATTTGCAAATGACACATCCAGACAAAGGGCTGATATCCAAGATCTATAAAGAACCACTCAAACTCAACATCCAAAAAGAAGATCAACACAACAAAAAATGGGCAGGAGACATGAAGAGGCCCTTATCCATAGAAGATATACAAATGGCTAACAGACACATGAAAAAATGTTCATCATCACTAGCTGTCAGGGAAATTCAAATCAAAACCACACTGAGATACCACCTTACACCAATCAGAATGGCCAAAATGAACAAGACAGGAAACAACAAGTGCTGGAGAGGCTGTGGAGAAAGGGGAACCCTCTTACACTGTTGGTGGGAATGGAAGCTGGTGCAGCCACTTTGGAAAACAGTGTGGAGATTCCTGAAAAAATTAAAAATAGAGCTACCCTATGACCCTGCCATTGCACTACTGGGTATTTATCCCAAAAATACAGATGTAGTGAAAAGAAGGGCCATATGTACCCCAATGTTCATTGCAGCTATGGCCACAATTGCCAAAATGTGGAAAGAGCCAAGGTGCCCTTCAACAGATGAGTGGATAAAGAAGATGTGGTACATATGTACAATGGAATACTATGCCTCCATCAGAAAGGATGAATATCCAACTTTTATAGCAACATGGACTAGATTGGAAGAGATTATGCTGAGTGAAATAAGCCAAGTAGAGAAAGTCAAGTATCACATGGTTTCGCTTACATGTGGTGCATAAGGGGTAATATAGAGGACAGTAGGAGAGGGAAAGTAAATGGGAAGTAGGGTAATCCAGGGAGAGAAACAAAACAAGAGAGACTTTGGACTCAGAAACAAACTGAGGGCCTTGGAGGGAAGGGGGTGAGAGGATGGGAGAGCCTGGTGGTGGGTACTGAGGGCATGTATTGCATGGAGCATTGGTTGTGGGGCATAAACAGTGAATCTTGGAATACTGAAAAAATAAAATTAAATTAAAAGAAAAGATTTCAATCTTCCTAAATTTATTGAGGTTTTCTTTCTGTAGACTAACATGTGATCTATCCTGGAGACTGTTCCATGTGCACTTGCAAATAATAGGTATTTTGCTGCTTTTGGATGGAATGATCTGCATTTTTTATTAAGTCCATTTGATCTAATGCTTTTAAGTCTGGTATTTCCTAATTAATTATTGTCTGGATGATTTATCCCTCAATATTAGTGGGGTATTATAGTCCCTTATTATTATTATATTGCTGCAAATTTTTCCCTTCAGATCAATTAATATTTGGTTTATATATTTAGGTGCTCCCAAGTTTGATGTGTAAATATTTACAAATGTTGTATTCTTTTGTTGGATTTACCCCTTTGTCATTAAATAATGCCTTCTTTTGTCTTTTATGACAGTTTTTGTTTTAAAGTGTTTTGTCTGATATAAGTATGTCTTTCTTTTTATTTCCAGTTGCATGGAAGTTCTTTTTCCATCTCTTCATTTTCATTGTATGTGTGTCTTTAGATCTGATGTGACTCACTTGTGGGCATGTAATGAATCTTGTTTTAGTTTTGTTTTGTTTTTGTTTTTGTTATCCATTCAATTACTCTATATCTTTGATTAAAGAATTCAGTCCATTTACATTTTAAGTAATTATTGATAGGCATGTACTTGCCGTTTTGTTTATTGTTTTCTAGAGGTTTTGTAGTTCTATTGTTTCTTTCTTCTTTTTCTTGCTTCCTTTGTGCTTTTATAAATTTTAGTGTTATTTTAGATTCCCATCTCATTATTTTTTATCTACTGTAGGTTTTTGCTTTGTGGTCATTTTGAGTTTCATATAGAACAGTCTACATATAGAACAGTCTATTTTAAGTTGGTAGCAACTTAAATATAAATGCATTCTTAAGAAAAACCTATTTTTTATTGCCTATCTTTGCATATTTTATATTTTCAATGTCATATTTTACATTTTTTATGTTGTGTATCCCTTAACTGATTATTGTAGTTACAATTGATTTTATTACTTTTGTTTTTTAACCTTCATACAAGGATTATAAGTAATTATTACCTTCATATATTTTCTTGTTGTTAGTGCCTTTTCTTTCCAGTTTAAAGAAGACCCTTTAACATTTCTCCTATGGCTGGTTTAGTGTTGATGAACTCCCTTACCTCTTGCTTGCCTGGAAAAACTTTAATCTCTCTTTCAGTACTGAGTGATAGCCTTGCCAGGTAGAGTATTCTTGGTTGGAGGTTCTTTCTTTTCAGCACTTTAAATATATGATGCTATTCTCTTCTGGCCTGCATAGTTTCTGCTGAAAAATCAGTGGATAGCCTTTTTTATTTTTTAAACTATTTTATTTTTAAAGATTTTATTTATTCATTTGAGAGAGAGAGAGAGAGACGGAGAGACAAAGAGAGCACACAAGCAGGGGGAGAGCAGAGTAAGAGATTGAGAGAGAGAGAGAGAGAGAGAGAGAGAGAGAAAATCAGGCTCCTAGAGGAGCAGGGATCCCATTACAGGGCTCAATCCCAGGGCCTTGGGATTATGACCTGAGCCAAAGGCAGGCGCTCAACCGGCTGAGCTACCCAGGCACCCCTAGACTTCTTTCTCTCTTATCCCTTCTCTTCCCTACCCCTCTCCAGTCCTTTTATCCCTTGTTGTGGAGAAACTGTTTAGCTAGTTTTCATGCTTTTTTAAGTGGGAATTAATCCATATGTCATTGTAGATCTGGTGTGTTCATAGGAGGAAGTAAGTTCAGGGTCTTTTTATGGTACCAGCTTGGACCGCCCTCTCTATTTCTAACATATCTTAAGGAATATGAATACTTTCTTCACCTTAACCAAGATGAGTGAATGTGATTTGGTGGGGTTTTTGGTTGGGGTTTTCTCAATGGCCTCAAGGACAATCTGACCTTCTCATTTATTCTCTTAAAATAAAATGTACAGGCATTTCAAGAGTTGAGTGACAGGCTGCCCATTCAGAAGCATCATGCCACACAGTAGGAAGGGAATCCAAATTAAGGATTCCAAAGATTCCAAACAAGCAATAATATGAAGAAGAAGACAGTGTGGTAGAGGTGATCTGGATCCAGGAAGAAATGGAAGATGCTTATAATAAAAAAGTAAGTCCCTAATTATAACATGTGCTCTTGCGTGTCTTTTTGCAGATTTTAAATGCTATTAGAATTCATTCAACTGCTTTCTTCCTCCAAGACTGAATCATTGCTAATGTTTACTAAAGAAAAGTGCATTGTTTCTTGGTCTTTAGAAAGATTGTTAAGTTTTTCTCATCTCAGTGAAAAAGGTAATTATCATAGTGGAAGGACTCAATTGCTTCAGTTATTTTTTGGGAATTGAGTTTTTTCTTTGGGTCTTACTTTCCAACTTACTGGCTATTTGATCTCACTCACTTTTTAAATCTCCATCTACTACAGTTTCCTAATTTGTTTTTTTTTTTTTTTAAGATTTTTTATTTATTTGACAGAGAGAAACACAGCCAGAGAGGGAACACAAGCAGGGGGAGTGAGAGAGGGAGAAGCAGGCCTCCCGCCGAGCAGTGAGCCCGATGTGGGACTCGATCCCGGGTCTCCGGGATCATGACCTGAGCCGAAGGCAGTTGCTTAACCAACTGAGCCACCCAGGCGCCCCCAGTTTCCTAATTTGTAAAACTGAGATAATAATAATGCCTATAGGCACTTGATAATTGTTAGATATTGGCTGAATTATTGTTAAATGAATATTTTGCAGTAGCCTTCTACCCTTTTACCTGATGACTTTCAAGTATAAAATGTCTGGCAGGAAAAATGCAGTGACATCAATAGTGGAAATTATCATTAGGCGTGGGATTGGACCAGGTGTTGAGAAAAATGAAAGCATGGACCTGACCTTAGACATCTTAAATTTATTTATGTGCACAAAAATATGCAGTAGCAAAGTTGTATTCTGCTGTGAAAATCTATTAAGGTATATACTTCGTGTATATACCTTTATGCATATTATTAATCAATAAAAAGTTAGAACAATAAATACAGTTGCTATGACAGTCCCCTAATGTGGGATAATTTTAAAAAAGGCATTTATAACCTAGTTAGAATTAGAAATTGGAATTAATTAATTTTTGGAATCACCACACTGATTAATAAAGTAGAAATCGTCATAAATCACCACTAATTTGGTTACCTTTTTAGAATTGGAGTTAGTTCCCAAACCAGATGAAAATATTTGCCTATTTATAGGACAACTAAAAGAATTGACTTGCTCAATGGCTACAGTATTTGATCATGGCCTCCTAGAAAGTTTCAAGGATATAAGTCTTATAGAAGAGTTTGCTTAATTAATCTGTGATTTGCCAAAAAAGCAAGAGAGAATTTTTCTTCTGTCTCTAGCAGAGAAGTCCTGGGACAGAATGCCCCTACTTATCATAACCCATCCCTGAACCGCTTATTGAGCCTCGGGGGATGAGGCTATCACTCTCTGGCTTATAAAGAGTGTGAGAATATTGTGACTGACAGTTTCCAAGACAGCATGTTTTGGGAGAGAGTGTTCATGAAAGGAGGGAGGATAGGCAAGCAACTCGCATGTGTTTGCATAACATGGAAAGAAGTTTAGACACCCTCCTGCTTTATCAAATTTTCTAAGTGGAAATAAGGGGACTAATTTAAAGCTAATTGCTGCAATCTGGGAAGGACCAGGGAGGACAATAGCTATGGAGAAGAGATGTGATAAAGAGGGAGCTGATGGATTCAGTGTCTATGGAAATGATTGGGTACAGAGGGAAGAATACAGGGTGGATCCCAGATATCCACTTTGGGTGACTCAGATGAAGGTGGTGACATACCTCTTTAAAAAGGAGATAGGAAGAGAAGTTAAGTTGAGACAGAAAAATCCAAAGTCCAGCTTGGGACATGTTGAGTTGCAGAAAATGATAATGAATTGGAAAAATATAAGTAAAACCACCCTGTAGAGACAAAAAAAAAAAAAGATTTTTTCAACAAATGCAAGATTTACAAAATTCAAAACATCTACAGAAGGAAAAGAAAAAAGAAAATGAAGAGTTCAGTGACGGAGTTTGTTCTGGCAAAACCAGCTCATTGTATACTTTGCTTTATTTGGGTCCTTAAAGCAGCCTTGGCCTTCTAGTAAGAATATCTTTCTTCCACTGCATTTTGTTACTTCTGAGAATATCACTTCAAAGAATATCATTTTTCTCATTTCAAAATAATTCAAACCTTTTAGAGACCACTTGAAAAGACAAAACAATACATCATGTACAATAATAAATATTTTGATACAGTCTGTCTTTTGTAAAATGTTTCCAGTTATAAATAACATGTCATTATAAAAAGTAGTCTAACAACACAGAAAAAGAATAAAGATTAAATCTCACTTCCTTGAACTAGCCCCTGTTAGTGTTTTGTCTATGTTTTCATGTATTTCAGACACATACACACCCACAAATGCACGTTTACTTAGCTGGGGTCATAACACATACGGTCTTTTTATCATGGACATCCACATATTTTTTAAAACTGGTTTATTATCTACTTATGTTTCTATTTTGTTTCCTTCCTTTTCTTTATTCCTTTGTTTTCTTTATTCTCTCTCCAAAACATCTTATATTAATGATATGTATATGTATATTTTATATTTAGTAAATTACATATTATGTAAGTATACATACAGATATTTTATATATGTATGTTTAATGAATATACACAAAACTATGGAGGAATTGGTAATTGTCTTAAAATTGTTTTTAAAAGCTAGGGTCATATTATATACACTTTCCTGGCTTTTCTCCCTTTTCCTGCATTGTGAAAATCCTGCCAAATCTCTGGTTTTAGGTATCACATTAGATTGTCTCATCTGTTTGAGAATAACTTTTCTAAGAGCAGGAACAGTGTCATAATTATTTTCTATAAAACAGATGGGGACATGAGAGTGAATATACTGATATTATCAATAGCTTGAAGCTAGGCTATTGAGAATTAAAATTTTGGGGGTGAATAATTAATCAAAGCTCATTTATGCAAATCATGAAGTGACAACTCAACACCCCATGAAGTTGATATTATGTCTTCCCATTTCACATGAAGAAAAGGCGTGTGCAGACTTAAAATAACTTTTCCAAGAACACGAAACCTGAGCATTGTAAAGTACTACACGCCAGTCCCACAAGTGCCAACTGAATATGTTATCTCTCGTGTTTTGTGCAGTAAATGGAGGCCATAATAAAATCAGTTTGTCCCACGTAGGTAAGAGAGTAATTGAGTCTTGAGGACTCACACCATGTTCTTTTCCTGGAGTTTTCACGCTCCTCCCATGGTCAGTTTTCCTCTTTAGACGTCTTTTCAGTGAGTAGTAGACATGAATTTTCACATTCCACGTATAAAGGAGAACAATGAGGTTATTTTATCAGATGACATGTAAGTAGCCAGTAAAGGAAAGAGACAAAGAATACAGTTTTATTGATCCTCAGGCTATAATTCTGCTTCCCAACAAAACCTGAATTCTGGAAAACCCCATTCAGCTTAAGGTTTGTTATAAAAGTAAATCTTGGCACTTGGTTAATTTACGGCTTTAAGGAGAAGAAAAGCAGGAACTGTGGTGCTTCATTAGGAGCCGTACGTAGCTGGGAATGTGGAGTCAGTCTGGGTCTCTCCTGAGCTGGGTGTGCAGTACAGATGGCCTGCATCAACATCTCCCAGAGAGTTTTTTAAAAGGCAAAGCCCGGACCCACCCACTGAAGCAGAATCTGGAGGATGGAGCCTGGAATTTGGAGGACGACTATGGGATACACTTTTAATAAACATGTCAGATAACTCTTATACATACATACACTTGAGAATAATTGTTATGCCCACAAAAGGACTCTTGGACGTCTTACCTTAGTGGGAAAGGCATCCACATACTGTAGGCTCTTAGGGGAGTTACTTAAATTTCCTGGTTCTTGGTTTCCACACCTATAAAATGGGGATAATAGCACTTATTAACACATGAGGTCATTGTCATAATTCAAAGTAAAATATGTAAAGATTCTGGTACCCAATGATTAACTATAAATGCCATCAAGACCAAATTAATCATAATTTGAGATAAAGCTTGTGAGCTTTAGAAAACATGAATCTGATTAACTTGGTGTCACTTTTAGTTTGGAAAAAATCTTGAAGAAAGGAAGTTAGGAATTCAGTGATACACAATGACTAAATTCAGATGAAGATCAAGATTTTTAAAACTCTGCGTGAAGCACCATCCCTTCCTAACAGCATTCTTTAGGAACAGACTATGGGAAAGCAGACCCAGGCAGAGGAATGCAAGAGAGGAGGGCATTTCTGAGATCCATTCAGATGGGGTGATGTTGTGTAGATAATGGTGGGAAAACTATGTTGACTTAGGTGCCAAATGGTGAAGCAATGATACCAAGACAAACTGGAAAATAGCAACATAGATAAAGACCTTAGGAAAAAGATTAGGATATGCCAAGTTAGGGAAAAAATGAAAAACAAAACAAAACAAAAAACTCCCAGATTCTTTGTGAATTATGACTTTGTAAATGCATATGATGGAAAAAATTCATACCTCTTCTCAAAAAGAAAAGCAGTTAAAAAATGAAATTTAGAACCAATTCTAATGAGCCCTGTAAGAAATTTTGTCAAGGGAGCTTAGTGGGAGTAGAAATGAGTCACAATCTCCCATAGCTTTAGAGATCTCGACAGTGGAAAGAATAACAAATTGTCTCTTATGGACTGTTTCAGTGGGAGCAACCTCCCCATCCCCATTTTAGAATAAAATACAATAAAATGCTGACTTTGGTCTTATTTAGTCTAAGTCCATTCTGAATCAAGAATATTAACAAAATATCATTTCCATGAATAGGTTTCCTATATTGTGCCTCTTGTTTTATGTTCTATTATTATTGTTTTTTTTTATACAAAATCAAATTAATCAAAGAGAGGAAAGAAAATGTATTTTCTTTACCATTTATTGGGTTCCTAGCTAAGGCAAAGATTATTTTTTTTCTGTTGAGTTTTATGAGCTTTTTATGTATCTTCAATATTAACCCCTTATTGGATATATGATTTGTAAATATTTTCTTATTCAATAGGTTGCCTTTTCATTTTGTTGATGGCTCTCTTCGCAGGGCAGAAGCCTTTTTAATTTGATGTAGTCTCACATGTTTATTTTTGCTTTTATTGCCTTTGCCAAGTATTATGATGATGCTCATTTTACTTATGAGGAACCTGAGGAGCAGGCTCAAAATCATTGAACTTGTTGGCATCAAAGGAGGGATTGAACCCATATAATTACCATTTATTGAGAGAAGAGGGGCCAATCATGTTATCAGATGAAAAGAATTTAGAAGTCCTTTTTTCCATCAATAACTGGAGAAACCTTGATTGTGTTAGATTCTAAGTCCATTCCTGTATTTGCCCTGCTTTCTATTCCTGGAATCATCCCCCTCAGAGACCCAAAGGGTGACATTATAGCAATGAAATGAGCCATCTGTCACTGAATATTTTGGCTGCAAAGCTTTGTTTTGGATCCAGTAGGCAGGAAAAAGACCTGACAGGGATTCTGTAGGGTGAAGTTCAGGGCAAAGGTCTGGTAATGACATTGCCGCTGAATGAAACCCTTCTCTCCTACCCCTGAGGGCTTGCACATGTCTGCTACCCACCCAATTTGGTGGTGATCGTCTGGGAAATATTATCAGGAACTGATTCCCTCAATTGTCATTATGCTTCATTTTTGTTATCTGGAATCAGGGACAACCACCTAATGACACAGAGGGAAAAGAAACAAAACATTTAAAATGATGTTAAAAACAATTAAAAAAAAAATTTTTAACCTGTGGCCAAGAATACTTAGAATATTTATATTTTTAGAAATTAATAAAATTATGCTTACATTTAGATTCCCAAAATTTATTTTCAAAGCAAAGTTTTCTGCTTTGATGATGTTTACTCTTAAAAAAAAGGAATTTCATGGGGCGCCTGGGTGGCTCAGTTGGTTAAGCGACTGCCTTCGGCTCAGGTCATGATCCTGGAGACCCGGGATCGAGTCCCACATGGGGCTCCCTGCTCGACGGGAAGCCTGCTTCTCCCTCTTGCTCCCCCTGCTTGTGTTCCCTCTCTTGCTGTGTTTCTCTCTGTCAAATAAATAAATAAAATATTTAAAAAAAAAAAAGGAATTTCACAAGGCATGTGTTTTAGCTTAGGAAACCATGATAGGTCAACACTTTGTTTTAAATTGAATGCAGTGACTAAGGAAAAATACTCTATTTTACTTGTATGACTATATCAATTATTAATCAAAATCAAGACATAAAATACATGTTTAATAGCCAGCAAAAATATTTCTGACACTGGCCTCTGAGTTTGCAGGGACCAGGAGATGTATTTACCAGGAAACTTGTTAGGAACAACTTTTGTTCCAGTTAAATAGGAAAAGGCATTTCAAAATCCTTAACTTCTATTTACTTCTCAACTTCCAAAATGTGGCTGTCAGCTTACCATTTATAAAACTGAGCTCATCATAACCTCGTAGGTTTTGGTATTTGAGTGATACATAGGCGTTAAATTGGGGATGTCTACCCAGAACATCTCAACCTCATGAACATCATCATCCCTGGGCAAATTCGTCACAAAGCATTTTAACATTTGCTCAGACCTTGCACACTTGCAAGCATGCCTAATCCAAGAGTGAATATTGACCTAAATGTAAAGGAGATACAAGTCATTCTAAATAAGCAACTGAGTAAAATAAATAATAGGTGATATACTTTTATCATGTGTAAATGGAAGAACAAAGTGCATAAACATAGGACGACAAACAAAAGGCATTCAAGAGTTACAAGTTTAGCCAGGGAAGAACCAGTTGTTCTTTGAGGATTGGGCAGGTTTCCTTGGCAGGTGATGTGATGCTGAGAGAAGTCAATCACAGGGGCCCTTGGCTTGGCAGAGAGAAGTGGCTCCTGACAGAAGCAGCGCACACCTGGTTAGGCAAGAGCGAGGGCAGCTCGCTCCAGTGGAGCCTGATAGAAGGCAGTAAACAGGAACTAAGGGCTGTGCTAAGGGCTCAGCAACTGAGGGGAGCAGGTCAGGGAATGGAGTGCAGTATGATTCAAGGCTGATTTTAAAGACATCAGCTATGAATGAAGGGGAGGATATCAAAGGATTGCTGAATTAAAGGTATATGGTCAGCAGGACAGCTGTGGTTTCTTATTTTTTGTAAGGCAAGTTCATATAGTTTATATTTTCCAAAACTATGTATTTAAGGAAAATTAGTTGTTAAAGTAACGTTGCAACTTTTTTCAAAGGACATTGACTCTTCACCATTTCAGTCTAACTTTGAAACTTCCATATCCAGAAATCTAAATGTTTCTCAATGTTGTTTCTACCAGCTTCACCTGTACTTACAACATCTTGATCTTTTAAGGATAGGACAAGTCTGACAATATTTTTAGTAGTTCTACTTGCTAGATGTGGTAGGTGGAATTCTCAAATGGCCTCTCAAGAATTCGTAGAACCTCTGAAAGTGGTGTATTATATGGCAGAGTCAACCTTTTAAAAGAGAGATTATCCAGGTACATCTAATCTAATTGCATGAACACTTGTAAGCAGCAAGCTTTCTCTTGCTAGTGGCAGAAGAGGAAGACAGAGTCAAGACACAAGAAGGATTTCATGTGCTATGGTTAGCTCAAAGAAACTGAGAAACTGAGAGCAGTCTTGGGCTGACAGCCATTAAGGAGATGGAGCCCCTGTCCCAGGGTCACAAGGAGCTGTGTTCTGCCAACTGTTTGAATGTACTTGGGAGTAGATTCCTCTCCGGACCATGTAGATGAGAGCTCAGCCCAACTGACACTCTGACTTTGGTCTTGTGGGATCCAGCCAAGACCACCAGACTTTTTGACCTACGGAACTATGAAATAATAAGTGGGCACTGTTTTAAGTTGCTAGTTTGTGGCAGTTTGTCACACAGCAGTAGGTAACTGTTAGCTGTTATGCCCAGCCAAATGGGGCTCCTGCCTGAGTGATGGAATAAACCTCATCTAGGCATTCATTCTAAATTTCCATGATCCTGTGGCTTCATCTTATATCACATTTGTTCATTAGCATACATTCTACTTTGCAGGGCATAGGAGTGTGATGAGGCCTCTGTGTGTTCCTCTCTGACAGCCTGGAGTGAATGATGTTACACTTAATTGTGTATCATCTGGTGCAGGATTTAGCTCTATGAACGTAGAAGCCCGGTTCACCAGCTGCCCTATGCAAGGAAATCACCCCTGACAAGCTGAGATTTATGAAAGAAAATGTAAAAACAAATACATCACAGACTGTTAAAACTGGGGTGTTGCAGAAGGGAAAAAAAGAAAACCTGCACTCTAACATCAGGCAGATTTTCAAAAGCTTCCTGGGGAATGCAGCATTAGCTGTTAATGCACTTGGACACTTGTGTTTGGGAGAATATGTGCTGCTTACATATTCATGAGGGATCTTTCATTTGCATACTTCCTAGTGTTAAGGAGAGTCAAAGCAAACTAAATCTAGAAGGTTGCCCCATCTTCCCTTTAGAATTGAGACTGTGAAGGATGCCTGATCAAACCTTTCAAAAACTTGATATAGAGCAGAAAAAATTTCTAGGATCCTGCCTTATGTTTTATTATCTTTCTTTCCTAGTCGTACATGTGAAAAGAGGCAAAAGCCCAAGCAAAATCTTTTTCTTGGGGTCTGATAAGCTGATAGGTTGATGTTATCCTCACCTCTGCTTCTAAAGGTCCAACAACCTCCATCTATTGGATGAGCCAAGCTGAAGCAATCTTGAGTCCCAGTTCCGGAACTTCTCTAAAATGGGGGAAAATAATACTTACCTCATAGGGTTGTCACTAGAATTAAGTGGAAAGTGTATGGAAAGCCTTTAGCATTGTACCTGGCATTGTAAGGGTTCTGGGGATTTTACCTTCCCATTTCTCTGGAAAAGACACAGGGTTTTGTGCATGGAACTCACTGGTTTTGCAGTGTAAGATTCAGATCTTATACTTTGCAGTTAGCAATGGCTCAGCAGCACGGGAGTTGTAGGACCCAGTGAAGCTGGAGGGTGGTTAACTTAGTTAAAATGTGCTACACACTTTCATGTACTACTTTAAGGGCAGTAATTAGAAATGATCCTGATAAACTTGTGACAATCTGCATACATAATTGTATATTTGGAAATACGCATCCAGATGACAGTTATTCTTGGTTGAAATACAGGTTGATGTGGAGAAGTACAGAACCCTATAGAGGGATTTCATAGGTAACTAATGTCTACGTCAGATTTCATAGTTTATAAAGTCTTCCACAGCAATTATTATAACAGACCTTTTGGGTTATATTACGTTATCATCTTCATCCTCATTGTCATCGTCATTAAATGAATGATGACATTAAGATTCAGAAAAGCAAACTGACTTGCTTGAACTTGTGCTTTAAATTCCTAAGTATTAGGAAAAGAAAGAGAGAAAGAACGAGAGGAAGGAAGGAAAGAACAGAGGGAGGGAGGGAGAGAGAGAGAGAAAGGACGGAGAAAGAAAATTCCTAGGGAATAAGATTGTGTTCTCTCTAAATATTCTTATGAAGTGCAGTTTATTTCTAAAGAGTTATTGACACATTCAACTGGGGAAGGACAGGTTAATTCTTGTATTCTACAAGGAAACCAAATTAGAGATTATCACTGTATAGTACAATGAGTCCTAACAATCTAAATTTGTTATCAAGACAGGTAAATTAAGAAATCAGTTATAAATCTTCTGTGTGTTTTGGACATAAGGATATAATTGAGGAATGGGGTAATGTTGTATTTGTGATATTTAGAAAGAAGGTGGAACCATGGGATGGGTTTCCTAGATAGTTCCATTTCTCCCTTACTCATTCATGACATAAATCTCAAGAGGAAAGAGACATGCTTTGAAGTTCACTTTCATTTCCAGTTGTTTATCTGTGGCCATGGAAAAATACATTTCATGCCTGTGAATTCAAAGAGTTGGAAAATAATTCTGGAGTCATATCCACTTAGAAACTCATTTATAACAGCTTCATAATTTCAGAGTTTTGAAGTTGCTTCCTTACACATCTATCCCTCATCTGTTTTCCTTCCTCCATCCACATTTAGAAACAGGCAGAATCTTGGTAATAAAACCTCTAAGAGCAATGCTATTGTAACCGCTGTAGGGAAAAGAAGTCTTAGGGACTTCTTGGAGAGTGTGTCTTGGGGAAGGGACGATTTTTATCCCTTTCCCCTGGTGATACTGTTAGAAATTATAGTTTCTAAAAAACAGTTTGTTGTGTGTTCAAGACATTTGTGGTTTTTTTCCTTTCCCCAACTGCTCAGCGATTGCTTTTCCTCCAATAGATACCATCTCAGTTGCTACACAGGCATCTGTTTTCTATGGTTCCCAAAGCACAGGGGCCTTGGGCAGTTGCCTTGCAAGGTTGGCCTTGCATTAACACATTTTGATTTCTGTAAAAATGATAGTTCTACACATTTAACCCTGGTGCAACTCAGACTGATGCTGCTAAAACTTTGCCAGTGGACTTTGGCTTGGAGGTGGTGGGATTTGGATAATATGGCACAATCAATGAAATCAAAAGGAATCTATCCCCTGGGGAAAAGCATACATCTTTTAGATAAGCACGAAAGTAAGCGTAACCCAAGGGAATGTGGTATGTTTTTTCCCTCAGGGTTGGGGAAGGATGGGGAATAATTCAAGAATATTCTGATTAGTATAAAATGGGTACATAGAGAAGGCTGTTTGTGGCTGAGGTGAGCTGGGATACATGCACAGGTCCTTGGGAAAATGATAGGAGGAGCTTAGCTTAGTAGACATTCTGCTTCTAGGTCTTAACCTTCACTTAGTTTCTTGTCTATTTTTACGTTATTAGGGTACCTCAGTTAATGAGAAGTTTTGGCCTGTATCTTGTAATTAGAAGAAATGTCCCATATACCAGATACTATTCTGGGGCTGATTAGGACCAGTGAACTGCCTGACCAGTGCCAAATACCAGTCAGGAAGATTGAGCATTCAACAAGGCAGGAGCAGGAAGGAGTCCAAGACTCTGTCAAGTGGATCTAAGATCAGGAAGTTGGCTCAGTGACTGATCTAGATCAGTCCATGCATAGTGGATGTGAAATGCGGTTGTTTCTTTTGTATTACTTAGAGATTAAAGGCACCAAGTACCACACAGTCTACGTTTAGAGTGATGCCAGGGTATAGTGAGAGGTGTTGGTGCTAAACCAAGCACCTTCCCTGCCTTTCCTTCCCAGATAAGGTCCCCAAGTAAACTCCATGTATGTGTGTGGGGTGGGCAGGGTCGGTGGGAGTAATTGCAGACAAAATGCTGCCTTTAAAATGGTGCTATCTTTGTGGAAAGAAGTTATTCTTTCCATGAGTATACATTATCGCTTCCCAAGACCAAGGAATGGAGACCTCAAGATAATTGCCAAGATAGTTTTTGGGGCTGGGATGGGTGGGGTGGGTCGAGGGTGGGAGTGAGTAGGTGGGAGATAGTAGGGGACAGGGTGCCTGAACTCTTCTGTCCTCCTCATCCTCACAGAGTCAGAAATGAAAGATCTCTTCACTGAAATTTGAGATCCACTGGACCTGCTGGGTGCTGGTTGCTCCAGGGATAAGTAGAGAAAGGTCTGCAAAGAAACAGGCTGGGGGAGCAGGTTGCACAAGCACAGCATTTAGGCTGACAAGGGCATGAAAGTTAAGTGGGGTAGGGGATGGGGCTAGGCTATTTTCTGGAAGAGGAATTCTCTGAAGCCAGAGGCTGTGGGGCTAATGACCAGGGGTGGGAACTAAAAGTGGATGAGTAGTCTGGCCAGAGCTCCCCTCCCAAATCTGGAAACCTTGCAGGAGGAAGGCTGATCCTGCAAAGAACCCCATGTTTTCTAGACCAGTGTTTGGCCCCAGGACACACAAACAGCAAAAAAGCCAGGTTTGTAGGTTGGAGAAATGGAATTGACAGCAGTCAGAACTGCCGGCTTACTCTGTCAAGTAAGGAGGCATCGGCCCCATTCTTTCATTTCTCGCTTCTCTAATGCTGGAGGAACCAGAACCTAGAGGAGGAAGAGATGAAGCCTGCTAGGGCAGATCAGAAACACCTGTCCCTAAGAGCCATCCCTCGTCCCTCCCACACACATTCACATACTCTCATTAGCCTGAGCTAAAGAGAGAAAAGGAATAATATTTCAATTGAGGAACTTAGACACTGGAATCAGACTGTTCTGATAAGTAAAAGTTACTGAAAAAAAATTTAAATATTTTATTTATTTATTTGTCTGAGAGAGAGAGAGCACAAGTTGGGGGAACAGCAGGCAGAGGGAGAAGCAGGCTCCCTGCTGAGCAAGGAAACCAATGTGGGACTTGATCCCAGGGCCCTATGATCATGACCTGAACCAAAAACAGCCGCTTAACCAACTGAGCAACCCAGGCATCCGGGCTGCAAATATTTTTAAGGGCATTAATCAACAAGGGGAAAAGGGGAGCATTGACAGAAGTATTTGGAGGCTATTATTTATTGGAAGAAATACGATGTTTTTGTTTACATCCAGAACAAATGGAGGCTCCTCAATAAACTGGGCAGACTCAAGATGATCAAAATCACTGCACCAGCTAAGCTGGGTACTACCAAGAAAGGAGAGAGACAAGAAAAAAGAAGAAAAAGAAGTAGGTGGGAGGAGGGAAGCAGGGAGTAGAGCCCTTTTTCTGTTTCTACCAAATTGAGGGCTGTGGAAGCTTTCATAAGAGGGAGCCCAAGTCCAGAGGGGAATACTTAAAGTCCACTGTCCTTCATCTAATTTTTCAACAGTAAGTACAACCAAAGGCTGCTCCCTTTCATAATTGTTATTTAAGCATATGTGTCTTCCTCTAGATTATCATGCATAATTCTTTTCACCAGTGAAATCTTTATCTTTATTCCCTTTCTCTTGCTCTCTGAAATGCGGTACCTTTGGCTTAAAAAAGACATATATATAATTTTAATATTTTAATATATAATAATAATATATTTATACTAACAATATATAATATATTTTAACAGTAATCACTTTCTGAGTCTTTCATTTCCCTTCATGCACATAAGTAATCATTTGATTCTGTGCCTTGAATGCCAGAAGCGGAAGCTAAATCAATACTACTGCACACATCTGCAAAAGGAAAGAGTTTTTAAGTAAGTGTCCCAATGCACACAAATAGATGAATTGCCAGGATAGATTATTTCTAGAAAACAAACTAGATATAGATTCTTTTCATTAAAATAGAGTTTATTTCTTGCCATTCTTTACACTGTTTATGCCAAAAAAAAGCCAAGGCAATGTCTGTAGTTCGTTAGTTTATTGAACAAAGATGGCCCACTGAGATTGCTTTTTTTTTTTTTTTTTTAAGATTTGCCTGATTGATTTAGAGAGAATGTGCATGGGTGTGCAGGTGTAAGAGAGTGGGGTTGGGGGGGAGTGGCAGAGGGAGATGGAGAGACTCTCAGGTGGAGTCAGAGCTGAGTCAGAGCTGAGCTGAGAGCTTGTGGGCATTTGATTCACAGCCCTGAGATCTTGACCTGAGTGGAAACCAATAGGCTGAGCCACCCAAGTGCCCCGAGATTGTTTTTTTGATAAAATACACATCCACAAACTTTCATTTTTTTTTGATCAAGAAAATTTTTATCTGCTTCCACACTTCCAACCTGGCTAAATGTAATCATCAAGTTGCCAAAACCCTTAAAATTGACGTTTATGGGAACAGTCACCATAGATGGCTGCCACATAGTTTGAAGGGCCACAAATACATCATCTGCACTGCTGGGAGGAACTTTGTGGAAGAACATAAATTTTACTCCCACATGGTTTCAATTTTATGGAAGACTGTAACTTCTGGAATTCCTAATAAAGAGGGAAAAGAGGGTTGTTTTTAGTAGATGGTTTTAGAAGAAACAATTCAATGTGTTCTGCCAATATGAACTCTTAAAAGTGCAGGTGCCTCATAAATGCCCAGGCTTAGCCTATATCAGGAATGCATTTACTGCTTTAATACTATGAATAATATAGACATTTACTATCTGGTGTGACTCCATGGTACCTACATCAGGCACACTTAGATCATAGGATCTAAAAAAGCTAGCTTTTGGGTACACTTGAAAAAAATAAAGCAATGAGATATACTCTTGATTGTGGATTATTGACTATTCATAGAAATCAGAGGTTTTCCTTTTTTCTGCTCACCTCCCTACTTTAATGACAAAAGTCAAGATTCACATGTATATTTGAGTATATGTGCTGCTGACATGAGCCCAACACATGTATATATTTTGAAGAAAACTCACACATTTAATTTTTTTCAATATTGTCTTCTAGATTCTTTTCAGAAACTTTTCTCCCCCCATACATCAATGATGATACTTTCTCTGTTAAATAATACCTATAATGAACACTTGCAGTGAGTAAATTCTTCAAAGGAATTTTTTTTCCTCTTCTTTCTTTTGGGTATTCTGAAAGAGTAGGTATTTGCCCCCATCCCATCCACCTGTGAAGAGGCTGGACTTCCCAGGCTAATAGTAAGGGCTGTGAAAGTAACCTCAGTTCAAAATACCGAAATTCTTTGCTCCTATGCCTGGTAAAGGAATTTTCCTAAAAACTGTGCACCCTTTCAATCATTTTTAACTTGACATCTAAATTTATTTCAATTGTAAGTTTAAGTAAAATGATTTTTTTGTTACTAGGAAGTAGAAAATATTGACTATCTTGTAAAAGGAAATGACTGTAATTGGATAAATATTTCATGATATGATTTGATTAAATCTATTTTAATTACCTTAGTGGATGATGCACCCTGAATAGTAAAGAAGTCGTGTGAAATTTATAGCTATTGAGTTTTAAAAGTATCTTAATTTTTTTAGGTAGTCCTGTAAAGCCCTTCAGTTACAATGAAAAGAATCAGGATTATTGATCTATATTTCCTTCATTTTTCTGAATAAGGGGCGCCTGGGTGGCTCGGTTGGTTAAGCGACTGCCTTCGGCTCAGGTCATGATCCCGGAGACCCGGGATCGAGTCCCACATTGGGCTCCCTGCTTGGCGGGAAGCCTGCTTCTCCCTCTCTCACTCCCCATGCTTGTGTTTCCTCTCTGGCTGTGTTTCTCTCTGTCAAATAAATAAATAAAATCTTTTTAAAAAAAATATTTAAGATAGGTTAAAATAGTTTCCTTTTTAATGCAAACTTCATGTTAACATATATTTATACATTTATATTCATCTATAATATGTATATATTATAAAATATATAAAATATTAATGTTGTAAAATAGTATCTTATATATATATAAAACAAAGGAAGACACGAGATGCTGTGTATTTAAGATGTCTTGATTAATCATGGAAGGAATCTTCTTCCAAACCAGTCTTTTCCTGTATGCCTTTGTTTCAGGCCTTGGAGACTTTTACACAGGGTAATGCCCAGTAGTGAGACTGTGTGTGTGTGTGTGTGTGTGTGTGTGTGTGTGTGTGTGTGTGTGTAGGTACACCTTTTTTTTTCTGTAAAATGGGAGAAGCACCGTGGAGAAATAGGTTCATTCTCAGGCAAATCAGTTTTTGGAAGGAGCATATATGAAAGTTGAAGATTTGAAAATTTAGTCCCCTAAAACTATTTTTATATGTAAACCACCAAGCAAAGCTCAATGTAAAGACCACCTATCTAGGCAATGTCTTTCTTGATCTCCTACAACAGAGTAGAATTTTACAAGGCATAC
The DNA here is from genome assembly GCA_004023965.1 of Spilogale gracilis. Lineage (NCBI taxonomy): Eukaryota > Metazoa > Chordata > Mammalia > Carnivora > Mephitidae > Spilogale > Spilogale gracilis. The sequence continues at coordinate 42,686 of PITA01014354.1, forward strand.
TTTGAAGTGAATCTTGATCTATTGCCAGTTCTTGGTCTACTTGTTGCAGTAAGACTGACTAATTAATAGAACAGGTGAATAATAACAACATCATGATTCAGGGCTATGATGGTAAATGTTTAACAAACTGGCTCTTGGGGAAGGAAGGAAGCCTGATTTATAGTGTTTGCCCATTTCTGTGGTATAAATACTCCCACTCTGGCCTATTTCAAGCTACAATATAAAGTAATCTGGCTTGCAAGATTCCTAAAATTAACAATCAGCTCTCAGGCTCTCATGAGCTGGTCTGAGCCAGCCTCAGCACATCAGTATGTCATGACTTATTAAGTATACTGTTCAGATTGGCATCAGCTGCAGAAGCAGTGGGTTTGAAATCTCCCAGGATTATTCAATATGTATGCTTACACTTACACCCTTGTAAAAAAACCTGATATCTGTCTTCAGGTTTCCACCTGACACCTCCCTTGCCATCTCTGCCATTCTTTGTACCTAGAATGATGACTGACTTGTCCTTACCTGGTGATAGGCCTTACTGTGAATTTCTTACATGAGTATGCACAAGTCATGTTATGATCCTGGTACCAAAATTATGAACAAATGTTTCTTTTCTAATATGCTTTACAAAACATTATTGTTAAACTGGCCTGTCTTGTTCATTACCTTTACAGTTTTGGTTTTATTTTGGCATATTTATAAGATACTATTTGAACCTGAAGATACCTTTATACTTACTGGGTCATGTCCCCTTGATTTAATCCCTTGAAGCAGACCCTGAGATAAGGATTTGAGTGCAATTTACAGGTGCAGGGAACACCAATAAGGGAGCAGGGAAAGAACACAGTGACGGGAGGGCAGCCCATAAAAGGTGCATTATTAAGCCAGCCACAATGAGTGACTAGAGCTTACTCTTGCAGGTAAACACATGCCTCACAATCACCCTACCGAAGAGATAGGCAGCTGGGACGTTTATACAGGAGTCCTTGAAGAGCTGTTGGTTGAGGTCTGCCTCTGAGGTTGCTCATCTTGGCTCTTCCATTTTGTTAGTTATGTATGTAGTACCCTTTGGCCCTCAGTTTTGAGATGTACATCTCATGCCAGAGATGTAAATATTGGCAGCTGGAAGAGGCCCAGAGAGTAAGAGTGTGCACTGACCAATGTCAGCTGTGTGTTAAAACTTTCACCAAATATGGGAGTGCTTCATTAGTATTACTATTTTGTCTAAGAAGTCCAGTTTCTTATATACAGCATGTACATGGTACCTAAAGAAACCAAACTCAGATTAATCACATTTTGTCTTGACCAGGGTTTCTTACATTAGATAGGCATTAGACTCTCATAGGAAAATGGCTCCAAAGACAAAAACCAGAGACCCCACTTATTTTTTAAGATTTTATTTGTTTATTTGTTTATCATACACACCAACATGAGCAGGCTGGGGGGCAGAGTGACAAGCAGACTCCCCACCGAGTGGGACACAGACTTGGGGCTCCATCCCAGGACCCTGAGATCATGACCTGACCAGAAGTCAGTTACTTAACTGACTGAACCACCCAGGTGCCCTGACCCCATTTATTCTTAACTATATCAAAACTTGAGAGTCATTTCTTTAAAAGATAATTCCCAATACTGGTCCCTCCAGAGGTAAGGGGAAGTTTATTATGAAGCAATTATCTAGGGTTATTGTATTAAATATAGATCCAGGGATGCTCTCCAGTCCTCCTTTCTCCAAAGGTGTGGCTTCAGATATATTTGTTTAAAGCATCCAAGTGATAATAATGCATGGTCTGGTTTGAAAAAACAGATAGTTGAGTTACTTGTTTCAATGGTCATAGGGCTGCAACAACAGCAGCTGGAACCAGGGATGATTTCTAAGCAAGAAATTGTAACTATATTTTTAATATTTATGTCAGAATTCCTAAGGGCCTGGTGTGGAGGGTGTGCCTTTACCCCACTTGGCAAAATTGGGACTAATAGTGAATTGCCTAGTGGTTATGAAAACCCCATAGTTCAGCATGTGTGTAGCCTTACCTTGTCTGAATGAATGTGGATGGAGGGGCAGGCAGTTACTAGAGCAGGATTGCTGCCTGCAGTCTAGACCAGAACAGTGACCAAATCTAATGTCCCTTCCCATGGTGGAAGTTTGGGTATAAATGGAGAGAAGGAAAAATAGTAGCTGTGGGTAAAGGAATGAATAAATGGGTTATGTAATGAAGGAAATCCAGCATTACATTAACACCTCAGAAAAGACTCAGAGCAAGAAATGATATATCTCTTGCTAAGGTGAACCACATATTTCTGGTACTGATACTGTTTTTGGAATCTGACAAGATGGGATGGGAGCCTGAAAACCTGAGTGACCTCAGCTTAGGAGACATTTTCATATGATATGTTGACAATGGCCTGCATAGTTGTTGATGACTTGATTCTAGTAACGTGCTAATATCTTTTGACTTTTATGATTATTTTGCTATTAGGAATTTGTGTTTGAAGACCAGGTTTGGGACTGTGGTACTGTGATTTATAATAAGAAATATGTATGTGCTGTAAGTCCCATTTCTGGCAGGGAGCTGCTAAAACCTTAAAATTTCCTAGGTAATAAGAGTGATAAAGGTGTCTTGATATCCATAAAAAACACATTTCAACCATACCTGAGTTTATGTTATGTGTTAACTTTTGGACAGCACCTGAAGATGAGGTTTGGTTGCCAGGGGAAACTCCTTCCTAGAGAGAAGAGGGGCTAGAGATTAAATTCAGTCACCAGTGGTGAATGAGTTAATCAATCATGCCAATGTAATGAGACCTCTATAAAAATCCAAGAGAATGGTGTTTGGAGAGCTTCCAGGTAGGTGAACATGTGGAGGTTTGAGCAGAGTGTCACACTCAGAACATGAAAGCAGTATGCCCCTTCCTATACCTTGTTTTGTAAATCTCTCCCATCTGGCTATTTCTGAGTTATATCCCTTCATAATGAACTGGCAAATATAAGTAAATGTTCCTGAGTTCTAGCTGTTCTAGCAAATTAACCAAACCCAAGGAGGGAGTCTTGGGAACCTCCAGTTTATAGCTATCTGGATTTGAGGTGCGTGTGTGTGTGTGTGTGTGTGTGTGTGTGTGTGTGTGTGTGTGTGTGTTTTGGCAGGGCGGGACTGAGCATTTAACCTGTGGAATCTGATGCTATCTTCAGATACATAGTGTCAGAATTGAGTTGAATTGTAGGACATTCCAGCCAATGTCAGAGAATTGCTTGGTGTGGAAAAAAAACCCCTCACACAGATTGGAACTGTGTCAGAATTTTAGAAGAATATCTGTGAATGTTCACCAACTCTGCTTAAGCATTTTAGAGGAATTTTTCTCCCTTTGTCCGTGACACAGTTGATTTATAGTTTGCCTCCTACTCACTCTCATCTTCTAATGCCTGCCTTCCCAGAGTCTCTGCCATAAATACTGAGTTTTTTTAAACTTTCTATTATATAGACTATTTTCTTAAAAATTAAATTAGAAATTTTGCAAGTTACAGCAGCTCTTCCAGGAAGACTTCCCTGACTTCGTATTCCTTTGACCTTCCATACCCTAGAAGTTTTGCTCATGGCACTTGCCACTTACATGGAAATGATGTGTTTGTTATGTGTTGGTGGTTCCTGCAGGACTTCAGACTCCACAGCTTGGACCTGGTTTTACTCATCTTTGTGTTCCCATCTTTGAACACAGTATCTGGTGGATAGTGGGTATTAATAAGTACCTACTAAACAAAACCACACTGCTTTTAGGAGCATATGAAAGAAACTCAAGAAGAAAAACATTCTTTGTGAAACAAAAACATTTATGAGTCTTTTTGAAAAGGGAAGGTTCAATCTTATAAGTTATAAAAACTGATAGACTTTTATAAGCTCACATTTGTACTTAATTCTTAAAAGGACTGATTTGGTTAATATTCTTGCAGCAAAAATATTCCAGCTATTCATGACCAATCACTAATGAGTATCTGTCCCTTCTTTCTTTCTCTCTCTTTCTTTCTCTCTCTTTCTTTTTCCTTTCTTTCTGTTACATTAGAGAATAAAAATGGGCCTTTTTAAAGGATATCATAGACAGCAATAATATCTATAGTGATTAAAGATAATCAGAAAGGCAATTCCTTAAGTTAAAACAAAGGATTTTTTAGTAAGGATTATATCACTTATTAAGATACACTAAAGGAAAGAGAAAATAAGGAGCTGAATAAAAGACAACTCATTAAAAATTTCATCCTAACAACTTGTATATTGTTCAAAAAGTAAGGTGTTTGGTAGAATATGACTATGAAAAGAAAGATTTTCAAGAATGATTTATGGATATACGTTTTGTTCCTGTATTGTCACACTGTGTTTAGCCAAAGCTGCAGAAGAATTTATTGGGGGATGTGTTTAGCCAAAGCTGCAGAAGAATTTACTGGGGGATGTTATAAAATTTCTTTCCTTTAGAAATTCTAAGACAGGGTTTGAAACCTCTCACTCATGGGTTCTAAAAGTGGTCTTAGGCCAGGGGGCCCTTTAATTCTTCTTTTAGCCTTCAGAATAGTCCCCTGTGATAGTGGCTGGATATTTTGAGTTGGATTAGAATAAACTTAAAAATAAATTTGTCTTTATAAGGAGAGAAAAATGCTGCAATTTGGTGATAATGATACATTTATTTTGGGCTCCTGGGCTTCAAATTGATATGGAACTGAATCATATAGAAATTATAGTATGCAAATGAAGTAGTTGAGATGCTAGGGCTTCCTCTCATGATATTAAAATTAATGCTATCATGATGCTACATGTTAAGTCAGGAGAAAATATTCTCAAGTAAATGTTGGATTTCATGTTAGAACATCAAAAATCATCATTTGATATTATGTGATTTTGACTGGGAATTTCCTGTGATAAACAAGGTTTTCTCCCTCCCCTCAACCCCTTCCTCCTTTCCTCTCCTTTCCTTTCCTCTCCTCTCCTCTCCTCTCCTTTCCTCTCCTTTCCTCTTATTTTCTTTTCTCTCCTTCCTTTCTTTTCTTTTCCCTCTTTCTTTCTTTCTTTCTTTCTTTCTTTCTTTCTTTCTTTCTTCTTTCTTTTTGTTTGTTTCTTTCCTTCTTTCTTTCTTCTTTCTTTTTCTTTCTTCTTTTAGACATTACCTTGCTAGTTCTTAATTTGGTAATATTTTTATGCTGCCCCTGATAGAAGGTAATTTCTGAGTCAGTCATAATGTGGAAAGTACAGTTATCTCACTTTGTGTTTATGAAGGAGAGGAAGCATAAATAAATAAATAAATAAATAAATAAATAAGAAGATAATATGAAAACATAGGTTTTTAAAAATGGAGAATGAGGGGCACCTGGATGGCTCAGTCGTTAAGTGTCTGCCTTCGGCTCAGGTCATGATCCCGGAGTCCTGGGATTGAGCCCCGCATCGGGCTCCCTGCTGGGTAGGAGGGCTGCTTCTCCCTCTCTCACTCCCCCTGCTTGTGTTTAGTCTCTAACTGTGTTTCCATCTGTCAAACAAATAAATAAAATATTAAAAATAAAAATGGAGAATTATTAAAGTGCTTTTAGAAATGGCCAGATTTATAACCTGAAAGAGTGAAGGCCCCATTTATTCACAGAAGAGGCACAGAGGAGTTATCTCTGCTGTAGTGACTCATCCCGCTGAGCTGGAAGGTTCTCCCACAGATGAGAGGGTAATTTAGTTTCTAGGACAGTTCAGTCTTCTTGTTCAGTTTACTCACAAAGGTGCTAATTAGGGGAAATTGTTATGATGTTATTTTTTCACTTTAACATCTGTTCCCCACGAGCTGGACACAGAGAATTAAGTCATTTTGTAGAAGCAGCCAGGCAAGTTGGATTGCAGTGATTCTGAGTCATTGTCATAAGAAGTTAGAGTGTAAAGCAGAGGCCTGGGTATGATAGGATCAGAAACCCCAAAATCCATGGACTTCCTACATCCAGCTGAAGACACTCTCCATGCTAAGATTAGAAACCATAGCTGCCACTGCTATAAAAAAACAATAGCTTTTGCACATAAGCATTAGAGATCAGTGAAAACATATACAGTTTTACTTTTTCTTAAAAAATATGTTAATATTTGTACCTGGCATTGTTCTAACTATTGACATGTATTAACTCATTTAATCCTAATACCAACATCACATATAAGATAGATATTATCCTCATTTTACAGAGGTCAAGTAAGTACTTATAGGCAAGGAAACTGAGGCATGAAGCGGTTAAATAACAAATAAGTTGTGAGTCTAAGATTCTAACTCAAACAATCTTACAACTAAAAATAAAATATCTATATTGCTATCTATATACAGAAACAATCAGGACATATTATATAGTAGAAACTTAGTACTCTTTTATCTATTTATTTTTAAATTTTTAGAAAAGATTTATTTATTGAAAGAAAGAAATGGAGAGAGTGAGCACAAGAGTGGGATGGGCAAAGGAGGGGAGAGAGAAGCAGACTCCCCACTGAGTGGAGAGCACAATGGGGGGCTGGATCCCAGGACTCTGAGATCATGACCTGAGCCGAAATCAAGAATTGAATGCTTAACTGACTGAGCCGCCCAGTCATCCACACATCCCCCATACTCTTTTAATGAAGAGTTTACCTGAAACTAACTCAAGTATATTATTTAACTTTCGCCTTGCAAGAAAACATTTAGAAGTTAGAATTTAAAATATCCAGAATCCAATACTGTGATATTTTGATACTTGCAGGAGTCTCACCTACACTAGTTGTGTTCCCAACTCCTCACCCCCACATTTTATAGGACTTCAAGTGTGAACACTGATTTGAATGTCCAAATCACGATCTAGGGAGAAGCTCCTATAAAAAGTTAAAACAAACTGTTGGGGAGAGCCTAGTAGTAGGTATTAAGGAGGGCACATATTGCATGGAGCACTGGGTGTGGGGCATAAACAATGAATCTTGGAACACTGAAAAAAAATAAAAAATAAAAAAAACAAAAAGAAATTCTTGCTTCTATGGTACATTGCCTGCGGGGAGCTCCCAAATACCTAAGAGAAGCTGTAAAATAATAACTACCCAGATGATCTCTTTTCCTCTACTGAATATAAAGCCCATAAAGAGTTATTGTTGTTTTCTTTACCCTTATTATAAAGTACAGGTCATACAAAGGGACAGTGAAACTTAATCACTGTTCACTAGGCCTAAATATTTGTGACCTTGGATTTGGCAGTGTATTCTTAGACATGACACCAAAAGCAGAAAAGGAAAAATAGATAGGTTGTGCTTCATCAAATTTAAAATTTTGTTATGAAGAAAATGATGAGACAACCTATACCATGGGCAAAAATATTTACAAATCATATATCAGATAAGGAGTTAAATACTTGGGAATATATACAAATTCTTAGAATGCAACAGCAAAAAGACAAACAACCCAGATAAAACATATATAAAGTACTTGATAGACATTTCTCCAAAGAAGACAGATTGTCAATAAACATCTGAAAAGATGCTCACCATCATTATGCATAGAGAAATGAAACTCAAAACCACAGAGGTGCCACTTCACAACCAGTAGGATGGTTATAATTAAACACTCATACAGACACACACACACACACACACACACACACTGGAGAATAACAAGTGAAAGTGTTGATAAGTATATGGAGAAACTGGAACTCTTGTGCAGCCCCTGTGGAAAATAGTTGGGTGATTTCTCAAAAAGTTAAACATAGAATTGCCATATGATTCTGCAATTCCATTCCTGGGTATTTATCCAAAAGCACTGAGAACAGGTACTCAAATATTTGTATATAGATGTTCGTAGAAGCACTGTTCACCATAGATAAAAGGTAGAAACAACTCAAATGTCACCACTGACAATTAATAAACAAATATGGTATATACTTAAAGTGGAATACTATTTACAAAGAATGAAGTGTTGATATATACTACAATGCTGAGAACCTCAAAAACATTATGCTAAGTCAAAGAAGCCAGACACAAAAGGTCATATATCGTATGATCCTATTTATGTGGAATGTCAGAAATAGGTAAATCTATAAAGACAAAAGGCAGATTGATGGTTGTTAGGAGCTGGGGGGAGACAAGAATAGTGGGTGATTCCTTAATGGGTTAGGGAGTTTCTTTTGGGGTGATGAAAATGTTTTGGAACTAGATATAGGTTGCGATTGCACAACATTGCGAATGTATTAAATGCCACCAAAATATGCAATCTAAAATGGTTAATTTTAAGTTATGTGAATTTCACCTCAATAAAAAAAAATAACTGAGGCAGTCCCAAGCAACCTGGGACAAGTTGGTCATCCTATTTCTTGTAATGTGAGAAAATCTGTATGAAAAATAACTGACTGAGTTATTCCTTGAAACTATCTACAACATTTATTGGAACATACTAAGAGTTCAATAAATATTAGCTACTATTAAAAAAATAGAAGTGGGGATTTGAGGCAGTTTATAAAAACATTGACTTTGTATTCTCAGCCCCTTGCAGTTCTGACACATGGTACCCTTTTTAATGTTTATTAAATTGATCCAGCTAGGAATTCTCTAGAACCGTTCAAGAGTGAGTTGTATATCTCAACACTTCAGATCTCTGAAGATTGGCTGATGGATGCCTCAGAGGAGAATGAAATTTGGGCAATAGCTAAACTGCATACAATATTTCATACAAAACATTGAAAAATCAATGTAATAAAACAGTTGATATGGCACAAAAACCCATATTTAGCTTCCTATGAGTAATTTTGTACAATTAATAATTAGTCCTCTAGTCAAGAACTTGAAATAGGTTAATCTCATGTGTAACTTCTGGAGGTCTCCTCAACTTGCATAACATAGAAGTCCAAGGAAAACAGGGAGAATATCATCTCTAAATATAATGGACTTCACTTCTAATATTGCATTAGTACCTTTCCAGATTGTGAGCTTAAACTAGGATAGGATACATGAACAGAAGAAATGTCACTTGTTAATCTGTTAGAGAAAGCATTGACAGGAGAGGAGACTGTGCTAGTTTGTTTTTAGACCTCTACTCTTATTTTTAGCAGTACAGTGTCCAACAATGCATTTCTGGATACTAAATTAATGACCCTTCTATATATTACCAGTACTTTCCTCTGAGAAGCTCAAAATGTGCTGTGTACTGAGATTCAGTTCTCACATGGTTACTTATTATACCTGGTTGAGAGGAATGATTACGGTATTTAGTTTTGTAATCTCATTTTATAAAGCAGGTATTTCGTGGCTCAAATAGGATCAACAATGATTGTTGATAAATAAAATAAAATAAATCAACTTATTTATAAGTGAATTTCTGGTTATGGCCACTTCTGACAGGATAAATCTACAGAGTTAATCCATTAAAAAAGCAGTAAATGGAATTCTTGACTTTAGTCACCCAATCCTCCCCCCCAGATCTGTTTCCCATTGTCTGATCTTATTTATATCAGAGCATGCCACCCCCAGCCACCCAAATGCTCAAGGTTGCAACCTAGAAGTCACTGTTGTCTTCTTTTTCTTGAGTTGCCACACCCACTCCATCAGCAAGTCACATTTCTTTATTTTGTCCATTTCGTTGGCCCTGTTTGGTCCTGATGGCCACTTGTCTTACAAAGATTTCTGTAGTAACCCTTCCACTTTGGCTTTTGACTCCTCCAGTCCATTCTCTGTAAGACAACCAAACAATCTTTGCAGAAGGGGAATTGGTCACTGTGGGTGTTCGTTCATAATTCCTTACTGCTCCCCACACTCTTCCTGCCTCAAGAGCGATAGTGTTGGTAATTTTCCCCAGGAAATGCTTCTCCATCCTCCTATAGCCAACTCCTCAGCAGGTCTCCATCATCAATGCGCACAACAGCCATTGCTACCTTCCAGCCATTATTTGTTTCTTTCATAACATTTCCAATATTATACTTATTTTATTATTGCTTATTTATTTGTTTGCATTCCTATCTTTAGAATGAGAGTTCTGTGCTAGTGGAATTGACAGCAATGTCTCCAGTTGGTCATTGAGCCTGGTCACTGCTAGTAGAGTAAATGTGTCCCTTATGGGTCATTCCCGCTTCCTCTGCCTCTTCTCCCACAGCCCCACTCCTCGAACCTCTAAATATATGGTAGGTGCAGATAAAATAATTGATAGAGGTTAAACACTTTTATTTACTGCAAAGATGATTATCTTATGTCTCTTTAACTTTTCTTTTCCTTCAAAAATATGTGTGTGTGGGAAAGGCAAAGGTAGGAAAGAGCTGTATGGAAGATTTCACACGATTTCTTTCCCAGTCTGTGAGATGTGGAAATGAATGCCTCTCAACAGCCTCAGAAGAGTGGCTTCCATTTTCTGTTAAGTGTGCCAGGCTAGACATGAGATTTAAACTTACTTCAGTTTATTATTTATTTTCTCTCTCTTGACATTTTGTCCTCCTTGTTATTCTTTTACTTTCACCAGATGTAGTCCATTCCCTCACTCTGTAATGTGCCTCCTGTGAGTCAGCCAGTTTTTTGAATACTGTTATCCCATGAAAAGCCATATCTTTTAAATTACTTTCCAAAAGAGACCATGTCTCTGGAAAACTTTTGGATATAGCAAAGTTGGTTTAATTCTGGGGATGGATTCCCAGAAATGACAAGATCATTTCCATATGGGTTCTTTGGGGGAGAGCCCTTTGGAGATGCTTTTCAAACGATTAACATGGAAAATTTCTTTGCTGGTCAGTTCTCCAGGTTCCAATGATACTTATGATGTTTGT